>JAXGGA010013490.1:0-35053 GCA_038373865.1 Uloborus plumipes
CGTTCAGAGGGCGCTGCTTAGCCATACGCCTTGCGCTAACGAGTCCTAAAATTCTAATCATACGCATATCATAACCCTACTTTTGCCATTTTGCTGAAAAATTTCAGCCCATTGTGCGGCATTGCGCCAAGTCCTTCATGGTGTTTGCAAATTTGCACAAACATGAGGTTTATTTAACAGAATTAGTGACTAAAAAACAAAATGCGGCAGTGGTTCAAAAACATAGAACTTTGCAATAAAAACGAATATATATGGGGAATAATAGGACAATCACAGAAACATAACGTACTACAGTCACAGAAAAAACAAGAAGTCTCTGTCCAGAACTAAACGAGCCTACTTTCCCGTACATCGACATCGGCATTCTAGCATCTGATCATTATTCTCTTGATTATCTAAGACTAAAAATTATGTCAAACATACCTTTTTAGCACTTGAAGCTGATTTCTAAAAGCAAAATATACCCCTCTCATCAGATGAAATAGGACACATAAAAAGTAAATAAATGAATAAATAAAGTTTTGTCGCACCTTTTAAAGAATGTAAACTGTTACAGTTCTTCCGTAGAAAAATTCCTCAATTGTTTTCAAAAAAAAAAATTAAAAGTACAAAGTACATCAAAACACATTTTATCAAAGAAAGAAAAAAAAAGGAAAAAAACTCGTCCGTTGATAAAATGTCTCGAATTTCACTTTTATATCCGTTGCCAGTTTGTTAAATAAAAATAAAGAATAAAATGCCCTCGTGAATGAAACATTTTTTGTTACAAAAAAAATCGTCTGGCCAATAATATAATAAATAAATAAATAATAATAAATGTCTAATAAACACTAAAAGAAATGGAATAAATAAATCAAAAAATCGTACTGCACAAGTCAGTCATCTTCTTTTTCGGGACTTGTTTACGCTCACAAAAGTTATTGGAGGGGTGTATCAGCTTGCTTGAGCGGTTCAATGTTGAACGAAAAATTGTTCAAACGGCAATGGGAACGAAGATCGAAAAGAAATGTAAATACGGTAATTGAAGTATTCCTTGAGAAGATTTCTTTCCAACAAAAAAGAGTTTGTTCAGAATCGGACTTGTTTCATTAAAAAGTTAGTAACAGTCGCGCGGACGTGTTAATATTGAAACGGCTTCAAGAGTTGAACCAAAAATTGTTCAAATCGAAAAAATCAAAATATGGGAATGAGCTGTACTTCGCCGAGATCTTTCCAACAAAAAAAAGTTTGTCCAAATCGGACTGTTCATTCAAAAGTTATTAGGGGGGAGCAGACAGACGACCGACCGACCGACGACCGACACACAAATTCCCCATCTCAATACCCTACTTTCAAATTTTTAATTTTTCGATATTCATTTTACCTTTTTATTTTTTTCACTTGGCGATATTTTTTTTTTGACTTGGCGATATTTTTTAGCTTGGCGATATTTTTTGGACTTGGCGATATTTTTTAGATGCATTAAGCTACTTTTAATACTTTTTTCGTCTTTCTTTTATTTTTAACGGGAAAGTAGACTAAAAAACGAAACACTGAATAATTCGGCTGCTATACTTGCAAAGAACAAAAGAAAGGTGTCTTCTGACATGGATTAAAGTCTTCTTCAAAACTATGTGAGTGAAATTTTGATAAGGGGCCATCTACAAAGTGAAATGAACTCGAAGTTTGAATTTTCAAATGGAAACCCCTACATTTAGTTGTATAATTTGGCGCGTAGGGCCAAAAGTAAGCTGGGTATCAAGCGGCATCACTTTAGTACCTGTAGAACAAAAGTTATGACCGACCAAAGATTTAGGGACCACCACCACATGTAAAATGCTACTTTCAAGGTCAAAGTTTACAAAGAGTAGACAAATCTATTTTTGAAGAAATTAACTAAAGCTTCTCGCTATAGTTCGTTTGCTTTTTGAAATAAACTAAAACTTCTCGAGTTTTGTTAAGTACTATTTTTTGCAACTTAGGCGAAAAAACCCTGCTGTTAGAACTCAAAGGAAAAATTCAAGATTCTATCTTTTTGTTTAAACAAAGATAGATGCATACTTTTAGCTAAGCACTAACTCAGGCAGTATATACATTCTTGAGAGAGATTGCGATTTAAAGGTTTTTGTATATATATAAATTACTGTATTAGGATTGGCAATAATGTTGAAACTTTGACTCAAAATTTAAAAAAAAAAAACGTTTAACCGTCACATACACTGAAGTGACAAAAGTCATGGGATACCTCTTAATATCGTGTCGGCCCTCCTTTTGCCCGGCGAAGTGCAACAACTCGACGTGGCATGGACTCAACAAGTCGTTGGAAGTCTTCTGCAGGAATATTGAGCCATGCTGTCTCGATAGACGTCCATAATTGTGAAAGCGTTGATGGAGCAGGATTTTGGGCACGAACAGACCTCTCGATGGTGTCCCATAAATGCTCAATGGGATTCATGTCGGGCGATCTAGGTGGCCAAATCATTCGTTGGAATTGTCCAGAATTTTCTTCAAACCAATTGCGAACAGTTGTGGCCCGGTGATATGGCGCATTGTCATCCATAAAAATCCCATCGTTGTTTGGGTACATGAAGTCCATGAATGGCTGCAAGTGATCTCCAAGTAGCTGCACATAAGCATTTCCAGTCAATGTTCGGTCCAGTCGCACTAGAGGACCAAGTCCATGCCATGAAAAAACAGCCCACACCATTACGGAGCCACCACCAGCTTGAACAGTGCCTTGCTGACAGTTTGGGTCCATGGCTTCGTAGGGTCTGCGCCACACTCGAACCCTACCATCGGCTCTTACCAGCTGAAATCGTGACTCATCGGACCAGGCCACGGTTTTCCATTCATCTAGGGACCAACCGATATGCTCACGTGCCCACGAGAGTCGCTGCAAGCGATGTCGTTCTGTCAGTAAAGGCACTCGAGTCGGTCTTCTGCTGGAATAGCCCAAGAAATCCAAATTTCTCCGCACATTTCTAGCAGACACGTCCATTGTACGTCCCACATTGATTTCTACGGTGATTTGACGCAGTGTTGCTTGTCTGCTAGAATTTACGACTCTTTGCAGACGTCGCCGGTCTCGATCTTTAAGTGCAGGCGGTCGACCACTGCGCTGTCCATGGTGGGATGTTATGCCTGAAATTTCATACTCTCGGCACACTCTTGACACAGTGGATCTGGGAATGTTGAATTCTCTAACGATTTCCGAAATGGCATGACCCATGCGTCTAGCTCCAACTAACATTCCGCGTTCAAAGTCTGTTAATTCACGTCGTGCGGTCATCATCACGTTAAAACCTCTTCACATGAATAACTTGAACAGAAATGAAAGCTCTGTAAAAGCACTGCGCATTTATACCTGTTCTATGCGATGCTACTGCCATCTGAAAATTTGCATATTGCTATCCCATGACTTTTGTCACTTCAGTGTATTGTTCCGAATAAACTTCTGAGATGCCACATTTTTCTGAGATTTCAAGTATCCACGTAAAAAGTTTTCTGAATTGACTTCTCACTAATGGACGAAAATTGAACTGGCTACCATTTTAAAAATATACGCAGCAGTTTTATTCACCTTTCTGCTTTCGACGTATAATTACTGCTGAAAACTAAATATTAAATAAAAACGCTGAGCATATTCTGCAACTGGTGAATAAGCATATTCCTCTCTTTTAACATAGAAATTACCTGCTATTGTTTCAGTTTGCACAGTTGTGTATGGTCCCGAAAAATGGTTCTTTTCATATCTTGAAAACTACTGGATATTTTCAGCTCCCATTTTGGATTCTCCTTTGAAACCACTTCTAGATTGTTTCTCCATCAAAATATTATATGGTTTCAGATCATCATTTTTTCAAATATTATTTTCATAATTCATAAAAAATTCAAAATTTTATCTGAGAGGAAACCAATGACGTTTTATTGTTGGGCTGGTTCATACTTTCATATAAAAAAAAAACAATCTTTTCCGTGCCTACCGTGGTTTAGGTATTATATGCACAAGTATCAAAAATATTTTTAACATTACGGGACGGTTTTTTCTCAGTTCATTTGTGAAGCAACGGCTGGAGCAAATTTGAAACGATTTGGTATACAAAGTTAAATGATGTTGCTCATCACAAATATGCTATAAAATGGGCGATGGTTAATACAATACAATACAATACAAGTGCGACGACCAGCAGCAGGCTCTGGGCCCAACTGGGCTGGTCCTAGTCAAATTAAAGACCCCAATGAAGTTCAATGGCCCTCTTAAAGCTATCTACTCCATTGCTCCTTACCGCCTCTTCCGGTAAACTGTTCCAAGTTCCCACTACCCTGCTAAAGTAGTAATTTTTTCGAATTTCCAGGTTAGCCTGAGGTTTAAACTGCTTAAAACAATGACCCCTTGTCCTGCTTTCCGTGCAAAAATCCAACCCTGCAACATCATTCATTTTAATAAATTTAAACAACTGAATCATGTCCCCTCTGGCTCTCCTTCGTTCAAGACTATACATATTAAGCATTCTAAGTCTGGAATCATAGTCTAGATTAGAAAATCCGTTTACTAACCTTGTTGCCCCTCTTTGTACCCTTTCTAATACATTAATATCTTTCTTCAGATAAGGAGACCAAAACTGAACAGCATACTCCAAATGAGGTCTTACCAAACTTTTATATAGAGGCAGAAGAAGCTGTTTAGATTTGTTTGAAATAGATCTATTAATAAACCCAAGCATCCTATTGGCTTTGTTACTAGCTATGCTGCACTGTTGGCTGAACTTGAAGTCCTGATTTATTAAGACACCTAGATCCATAACGTTATCTGCCTTTCTAATGACAAAAAAATAATAGCTTGTATGCTTATTTGCATGACCTAAATGCAGCACTTGACATTTCTCAACATTAACTACCATACCCCACTTGTCTGCCCATTTAATAATATGATCCAAATCCTGTTGCAGCTTATTTACTTGTTCGTCGTTTTCTACAACCCCCATAATTTTTACATCATCAGCAAAACAATTCATGTTTCCAGAAACATTTTCATAAATATCATTCGTAAAAATAATAAACAAAAGGGGACCTAAAAATATGGCGATGCGGCTAATATGGCGATGGTTTAGCGTGAGGGGGAATCCTGTACAAAGGAGTTTTTGCATGCAGTCCACGCTGCAGCAGACGTCTACGAATTGATGAAGCACACAATGAAACACCTGTAGCTGTTGACCACTGTGCTGCCAGTTGTCTAGAAGGAGCTGTGCGGTCCATCCGCACCATGCGGATCAGGTGTCTATCATCGCTCGCTGACGTCACATTTCGGGGTCCACTCCAGGATTTCCGAGCTGTCCGACACTCGTCCGTCCACTGCTTCCAAACACGCATCACTGTGCTGCTGTTACGATGCACACGAACGGCTACTTCACGATAAGACATTCCAGCTTCACGAAGACTGATGATCCTCCCCCGTTCAAACTCCATAAGTTGTTGAAACCTCGTTCTTTTTCGTCGAAGAGGCATAAGCAACGTCTGAGCGTTGTCACGCTCAGACGTTGTCACAAGCGTTTATCACAAGCAGATAACCAATATAACCATACACTTCTTGCTGCAGCCGTCTATTTATTCGGATAAATCCGGCGTTCAGAGGGCGCTGCTCAGCGTACGCATGCGCTACGAGTCTAAAATTCTAATTAGTGTGGGTTAAGCAGAAACCTTTGAATCCCCAAATCAAATCAAATCATAACAGACATATAAATTGTTAGTGATATTTTTACGCTTGTCATTTTTTGCAGCAAATACAAGTTTTGCATCTATACTATTGTATACTATCTATAATATTTCATTTATTTTTTTTCCAATTAATAAGTTGAAAAACAATATACAAGCAGTTTTATCTTAACTGTTTTTAAACCCGGAATCTCATTATTATTTAAGAATCTGAGTACAAGGGCGGATCCAGAAATGTTCCAAGGGAGGGGTGATTCATTTTTAGCCTACTTTCCCGTTAAAAATAAAAGAAAAACGAAAAAAGTATTAAAAGTAGCTTAATGCATCTAAAAAATATCGCCAAGTCCCAAAAATATCGCCAAGTTAAAAAAATAAAAAGGTAAAATGAATATTGAAAAATTAAAAATTTGAAAGTAGGGTATTGAGATGGGGAATTTGTGTGTCGGTCGGTCGGTCTGTCGGTCGGTCTGTCTGTCCCCCCCCCCTAATAACTTTTGAATGAACATTCCGATTTCGACAAACTTTTTTTTGTTGGAAAGATCTCGGCGAGTACAGCTCATTCCCATATTTGATTTTTCGATTTGAACAATTTTTGGTTCAACTTTGAACCGTTCAAACAACCTGTCCCGCGATGCTAACTTTTGAGTGAACAGTCCGATTTGAACAAACTTTTTTTTGTTAGAAACGTCTTATCAAGGATACCGTAAAATGGGGTGTATAGGAACAGCGGGGTCAATCGGAACAAAACTTCCCGACCGTACAACGAAATTCTTCATAAATAAACTATTGGGTATTTTTCACCATGAATTTTTTTCTTAGTAAGGTAAGATCATAGGGAGTAGGAAAAAATTACTTTTGTCAATCTGGCAACGCTATTGGCTTCTAAGGAGGGCTGCACGTGGAACGCTAGAAAACATCACATTTCCATAGACTGCAAAACTTCATATGCAAGATCAAACCTTCTTATATTTAAAAACTAAGAGTGGTATGTTTCAATTATACATGTATCTGAACAACAGAATACCTCATTAGAATTTACATTTTTTATAAATTGTGTCATAAAAATGAAGAATTCTGAAAAATGGCATAGAAAAAAAATTTGCGGGGTAAATCGGAACACTTAGTTCTGCTGTTCCAATTCAAACTTATTTGAAGGAAACTGTTTGAAAAATCAAGATTCTAACCCCAATTCTTCTAATCAAGACAAGGACAAGGTTTTATTACTGTTTATCCCTTCTCGTGAGCAACTAGATCTTAGAATGACAAACAGTTGCAGATTTCAAAAGATTTTTTCTCCAGGAGACTTCTTTTTACTTAAAATACGAGGGGGAAAGTCACATAGACTTTATGTAGTAAAAATCCAGCACACAGACAGTGATGAATAAGCGTAAAAAGCTTTCAGGACAATCCCCGAAACCCAGAGATTTCAAGAAACTAAAGAAAAGGCAGAGTTCATCCCAGGAGATGTTATGAAAAAACTTAAGCCAAGTCACAATTGCTAGTTTTAAGGACAAGTACATATTTGTGGACGACATGAGTGACTTCCATTCATGTTAAATCTTTGTATTTCAATTCAAAAGCATTTCTTAAAATTACTTTTCATTTTTCATAAGTTCAATTTTATTTTGAATTTTAACAAATTATACACGTTTACTGGTATTGAAATTATGCATTTATTTGACAGTAATTGTCTGTTCTTATTCTCCCCCATCAGTATTACTCATTTTGTGAGACCTATTACAGGTTAAATTGAAAAAAAATAAAAATTTTAACAAGTGTTCCGATTGACCCCTATCAGCGGGGTGATTCGGAACACCCATAATTTCCTATATATTTTAATAATAATTTTTCAAAATGCTTCGTCTTCGCTTGGAATATCAAAAGTAAAGCAAGACCGAAGTTTTTACCCAAAAAATCAAATTAAAAAAAAATCTTTTAACTACTTTTTTTACAATCAAAGCTGAAAAGTGTTCCGATTAACCCCATTTTACGGTACTTCATTCCCGTATTTACATTTCCGATTTGAACAATTTTTCGTTCAACATTGAACCGCTCAATCAAGCTGTCACCCCTAATAACTTTTGAGTGAACAGTCGGATTTAAATAAACTTTTTTTTGTTCGAAGCATCTCGGCATAGCAAGGATACTTCATTACCGTACTTAAATTTTCCATTTGAGCATTTTTTCGTTCAACATTGAACCGTTCAAGCAACCTCTCCCCACCTAATAACTTTTGAGTGAACCGTCCGAATGGAAGAAACTTTTTTTTGTTTGAAAGATCTCGGAGAGGCTTTCCCATACATTTCCATATTTCGCTTTTTGATTTGAACCATTTTTCGTTTAATATTGAACCGTTCAGAAAAAAAATTAGCATTTAGCGTCTACGGGGAATTTAAGTTGAATGTTGATCCTGAACTTAAAGTCGGATTTCCTTCAAACTAACTTTGTAAGAAAATGGTTTTGATAAATAATGTTTGTAAAGTACTTTTCTGAGTAATCTTCTGCGAGGACTCTGATTCCGACTTCTACTCCGCAAACATGGCGGAAATGCAGGCTCAGAAAAAAAAAAATGACTGACTGTGCAGACGATTTTTTGTTTATTTATTCATTTGTTTTATTTTATTTATAATTATTATTATTATTTTTTTTTTTGGCAGACGATTTTTTTTGTAACAAAAATTTATCATTCACGAGAACATTTTATTCTTTATTTATATTTAACAACTGGCAACGGATTAAAAGTGAAATTCGAGACATTTTATTAACGGACAAGTTTTTTTTTCTTTTCTTTTTCTTTCTTTGATAAAATGTGTTTTGATGCTTTTTGTACTTTTATTTATTTATTTATTTATTTTATTATTATTATTATAATTATTATTATTATTATTATTTTTTTTTTTTTTTGAAAACGATGGAGGATTTTTTCTACGGAGGAACTGTAACAGTTTCTCTTTAAAAGGTGCGACAAAATTTCATTTATTCGTTAATTACTTTTTACGTGTCTTTTTCATCTGATGAGAGGGGTATATTTTGCTTTTCGAAATCAGCTCTAAGTGCTAAAAAGGTACGTTTGACATAATTTTTAGTCTCAGATAATCAAGAGAATAGTGATCAGATGCGAGAATGCCGATGTCGATGTACGGGAAAGTAGGCTCGTTTAGTTCTTGACAGAACTTCTTGTTTTTTCTTACTTGCTCATTTATTTCGACATGCATCCTTGTTAACACATGTTGATTACAAATGTTTT
Source organism: Uloborus plumipes (assembly GCA_038373865.1). Taxonomy (NCBI): domain Eukaryota; kingdom Metazoa; phylum Arthropoda; class Arachnida; order Araneae; family Uloboridae; genus Uloborus; species Uloborus plumipes. The sequence goes on from JAXGGA010013490.1 coordinate 8,939, forward strand.
GGTCTTCCATTTCGAAAAATTTCCTGATCAGAGCCCCGAATCACCACCCTTTCCCTAAAAATCATCAAAGATCAACTAAAATTGCCTGTTTTGAACTTAGAAATCTAGAAACTGCTGGAGAAGAGTCCCTCAAGGGAGGGGCGATCGCCCCCATCGCCCCTCCCTTGTATCCGCCCTTGTCTAAGCAGGATAAGAAACATAGGAGGGCTGCCTCCAAACAAATACGCGGGAACGGTTTACATCACGAAGAGAAGGAAATAACGTCAGGGCCGCCGATGATCAACAATGTAATTAGCCTAATTATTAACAACTTTTGTCGTGCAGACCACAAATGTTCAATACAGAATAGATAGAAATTAAGCAGTTCTTCAGTTGAACATGGAGATGGCATTTTGTCTGTCGGACAAATTTTCAAGTTTATTTGTCAGAAAAAATCGAAACAAAAGGAAATCAGATGGTGCAAAGTCAGGTGACTATGGTGCTGGAAGCAAACCACCACAGCTCATTATTTTTTTAAAGGTTTGCCTTGAGCAATGTGGTCTTGCACAATCTTGATTCAGGCTCACTCCTTTCCAGCTGAAAATATGGAAAATATTTTCGCCTAATAATTGCACCAACTGATTTCCCTTTCTTCTGATAACTAAACACGTTCTATGAGAGAAAAACTTGAAAATTTGGTTTGTGTTTTAATGCCATTTCCATACATTTTGTTCCAAAAATTAATTGATTTTATCTTCCTGGGATTGAAATTTAGCATAGTAGATGGCAAAAGGATGTTGATAACGAGGGCAAAATTGCTGAGAAAAAATAAAAACGTAAAAAAAATTATTTGTTCGTTCGGAGGAGGGGGAGGCAATTAACCCTTATGACCCCGTAAATGACGGACCTGCTCTCAAAACAGTAATTAAGTGCTGTAAAAAATGGATGTTGTTTTTACAGCTAATTTTTTGTTTCAAATTGTAAAAAGTGCTAATAGTACTACAGTTATTAACTGCAAAAATTCTAATTTTACACTACTAACTGTAAAATTGCTAAATTTACAGTTTATTACTGTGCATTTTACAGTTTTAAACTGGAACCGCTGCTGCCAGTATTATACTGTTGTTTTTACAGTATAATACAGCTAATTTTGAGGTAATAAACTGTAAAATTATAGTAATAAACTAAAATTGCTAGTTTTACAGTTTATTACTGTAGATTTTACAGTTTTAAACTGGAACCTCTGCTGCCAGTATTATACTGTAAAAGCAACTGTTTATTTTTTGCAATGAGAACTCTTGGACTTTTATTTTTCCTCCCAATGAGAAAGAGCACAAATTGGATTGCATGGATGTACCGCTTTAAAAAAAGAAAGTGCCTTGTCATAAGGGGAAAAAATCGCGGACTTTCACCATTGTGTACCTCTAAACTGCCCCTCGTTCTAAATATCTAACCTCATTGCCTCCTTTTCAAGTGGTTCGATCAGCCCTCAAGCTAATGTAAATCATCGATTGCCCTACTTACAGTTGGATAGAGTAGTTCCTTATGTGAAATTCCTTTATTATTCAACAGTCTTCTTTTTATTTTCAAAACTTGACACTAAAAATTTATCTGTTCCACCAAACTCTTTCCCAATTGCTAAAACAGCCTGAAATAGAAAGGCGGCTAAGCACTTTGTCTAATTTTGATAGTTTAGGGGAGGGGGGGGGACTAATTTTTCTAGTGAAATTGCGCGTGTGTTGATTGAAACATTTTCTCCACTTCAATTATGAGAAACATTGATTATAGAAACGATTAATTAGACCACAGCTTGAAGTTTTGTAACCGAAATTTCAGATAATCTTAGAAAATGTTGGGAGAGAGGAGGGGAGGGGATGGAGGCAGCTCCATAGATCCTCTGTTGAATCCACCACTATAAACTCCTCAAGTATTGACACTGCTCAAAAGTGTTTTTATTTTTTCCCAAGACATAGTAATTTATAAACTTACAATATTTTTTTTACTCTAGGGATAATGTCGCGACGTATATATTTGTTTTCGTACTATAATTTAAAAGTTCGGGACTTCAATTATTCCTGATCTGATAGTGCCATATGAACATCAGCTGTGAGGAATATTTTTTTAAATTCCATTCAGTTTTACGCACTGCATTAACCATTCATTCTGTTTTTACTCCGTACTCTTTCGTACCACTTGTTGTAGTAACGATTGCAGAATTTAACCCATTAATGTCTAGCGTCCCTTTTTAGGGACGGTCCAAAAAGTATGTCTGAATTTTCTAAAAATGAACATTTCAACCAAATAATAGTGTTCAATGATTGCTTTGGTATTGTTTCAATTCATTATTAACAGATTGCAGCTCATAACCATTGTAAAGTGTGTTCTGTAGCCGCTTTATTATGATCTTTATCAAGAATTACATCGTTCACAATCTCAAGAACAAAAAGCTAAGTTTTCAAAGTTATTCCCAGCTTCCCAGTTTATGTTAACTGCTGCTTTAATTTCTTCTTATAAAATGTCTTTTTAAATATTATATTGCAGGCAGAAAACAAAAAATAAGTTATAAAAGTATGTACCCTCTGGTGCCTGGGCCTAACGTCCCTTTCTAAAGAAGATTTTTTTTTAATAAAAAAATTATTTTCTACATGATATTTTCTTTACTTATTTTTCCTGTCCATTATACACTATTTGTAATCAGTATACAAAACATTTTTGGAAAAAAAATGTCAGGCATTAATGGGTTGATTATTTTCAAGACCACCAGGCCATCAGTTTTTTTTTTTTTTTTAATTTCTTCTTCCGATTCAGATTTCGGAAATAGCTACTAATTTATTTTTGAGAAGAAATTTTTTTTTCTACATTTTCTTAATTTTCCGAAAATGTTTCCAAAATTTCATCCACTTTCTTCGAGCCAATTTCCATGTTTTTGTTAATAATACAGTGAACTCTCACTTATACGCCTGCCCTATAGGGACCAACAGAAAAAGGCGCATAAATGAGAGAGACGCATAAGTGAACAAGCCTATTTAAAAGTCTAAAATGCAACATACGTTCTAATGAGAGCATGAATAAGAATGTTTCTATAGAAAATGGTCATATTGCTACGGTTTGGCAACTACTGAAACCTAATTGCAATGATAAGGAGAAAACAAAAATTGTAGCATACCTAATCACAAACTGGTCCCTTTAAAACAATTCATAATAGATAATTGTCTCTCTCCGAGCTCTAGTTCATGTGGAAAAAATGCCTTTCGTGAGCAATATAAGAGAAGGATTAAAGAGGAAAGTGAAGAAACATGCTAATTTTTTTAAGAAAATAAATTAAATTGTTTACATTTTTAGAAAAAGTCGGCGCATAAGTGAAATATTTATCTTTAGAGCGATGCATAAACGAATGAAATTATCATTATTTTACTATGGAATGTGCTGGGACCACTGAAAATCGTTGTATTAGTGAAAAAGGCGCATAAATGAGGCGGTGTATAAGTGAGAGTTCACTGTATTACATTAACACATAATATAATTGACTCATTGTTGATTCTGTTAACTAGACATGAAAATTTAAAAAAAGGGGGAAACGCTGTAATGAGCACTCTAATTCAGGAGTTATTTTGATTTTGATTTATTTTTAAATTTTGAATGGTTATTTAATTCAAGAGTTTTATTCTTTGTGAAAATTAAAGGTTATTAAAAATCACTATGCTAAGGAGAAAAGTATAGACTCATAAAAAATATTTGTCTATATGTGTATATTTATTCAAAATTGGAAAATTAATACTGTCAACCCCGCTTAAACGAATACTGACGATTCCGAGAAATATTATTCGATTAAGCGGGGTATTCATTAAACGGGGATCTTTAACATTGCGTCAACGGCACGGGAAATATTCGGTTCCGAGATATTTTATTTGTATAAGCGGGGTATTCGTTTATCCGTTACCCGATTAAGCGGGGATCACAGTATTATAATACAAATTAATATTATTTATATTAATATTATTCATTAATATTATATAATTAATATTATTTTTTATATGTGAGGATTATCTTATTTTACATTTCACTCATTGAATAATAAGGCTCGACCGATGGCATTTTTTGGCCGATGGGCCGATGCCGATTGTTGGCCGATTGTTCAAAGTCGGCCGATGGCCGATGGCCAATTTTTTCCCTCTTCCATCGGCCGATGGCCGATGGTAAAAAAAAATCAAACAATTAGAAAAATAAATGTTTCCTAAGAGATTCGATGGGTCATAAATTCATTTCATTCTACTTCTTTTTCAGTCATTCAGATTTTGGCCTAAATTTCTATTTTGCTACCACTCGACAAAAATTGAGAGAGTGAGACGTAGTAATCTGAGAAATCATTCGTTCGCGTTTTAAGCATTTTCTAGGAACAAAAAAGTATTCAGAATAGTCTAGAAACCTATGCAATCTATAGCAGGGTCGGGATATCTGCGCGAATTGGCGCAATAGTGCCAAAACAGAATCTTGACGCTATTCTGCTCGAAAAGTATTATTTTCGACGAAATTGCGCCCTCACTGCACCAAATACCTGAAAAACTACAGCCACAAAAGTTTTAACGAGCTGCAAATCCGCGATCGTCGAAAGTTCACTATTTAAGTACACTTATCAAAAAATTCCTTAGAAATTCATCTACGTATAATCAGCGGTCGAGAGTCAGTTTTTATGGCAAACATTCGGGGGAAAAAAAAGAACAGTGCAAAAAGTTTTATACAGTGCAAAATTGGAGATCGCGAAGTTTTGCGAACGTAAACCGTTCTTTTTACGCAAAATTTCGAAAAAAAAAAGAAATATAATGTCAGGGCAGTCATTTCAAACTTTCCGGGGGGGGGGAGGGGTAGTGGCAAAGGGTTCAAACACAATGCAATCTCATCGGAAAACAAAAAACCACGCTCACTTATATGTAAATACATTGATTTCTCAAAGCCAGGGGGGGGGGGGGAATTGATCCCCTGACACCCCTTAATGACAGGCCTGTGTAATCTGCAGAAAATTTCATCCAGCGTATAGTCGGCGTTCGTCGAAAGTTTCTGGTTAGGCGCTGTTTTTTTTCTCTCATTTTCACTTTATTTTTAAGACCATTCAACAGTAGGACAATTTAAGGAATAAATTATATTAAAGTAATAGAAATCAATATTTTATACATTAATCACGTGCTTATATGGAAATTACTTTTTAACCATCATCTCAATGGCTTTAATTCTGGAAAATTTTGATTTGTCTTGTGGATTAAAATTAAAACGTAGGATACAGTTTTTAACCACAGAATAACACAATGGCAAGGGGGATCACATAATATCCTTGTCTTTCATTCATATAAATTTCTTCGTTAAGAAAAAGATTTATTGAAAAAAAAGTTGTCTTTATTATTTTTATTACCAATCTGATTTTTGAAATATAAAAAAAGTATTCTTTTGAAGAAAATTTTTTTTTCCCTGATGCTATTAGATGAAATCAAAGCAAAACCCTAGTTTCTTTCTGGGAAAAATTACTTTTTTGACAAGTAATTAAAATACTAGTGAAAATTCACTTGGAACTCAAATTGGCACTTTTCTAAAGATTAGTTCATAAAATAATCGAAATCAATGACATTTTTTACATAATATAATCGTTGTTGTAATCGCAGTTGCGATTTGGCAGAGGACTGCAACCGTAATCGTAATCTCCAATTTTTCATTCTCGTAATCATAATCGTAATTGATTACATTTTGTCTTATTTGAATCCAAGCCTGTTCTGCTGTGTTGTGAAAATTTCGGTATCTTCCCGAATCGGAAAATTCCAAAACCCAGAACTGTGTTGGTCCCGTTGCTGCCCGATTTCAAGTCACATGGTGAACGTACTTTTAATTGTGAAGTAAAAAATAGAGAAGATAGAGTTCCCTCTTTTGAAAACTTTTTTTTTAAACATCGGCCAAGCATCGGCATTAAGATGTTTTCGAGGCCGATGGGCCGATGTTTTTCCTAAGTTAGCATCGGCGGCCGATGCCGATGGCCGATGGAAAAAATTTCAACCATCGGCAGCCTTATTGAATAATGTGTTTTGTTTTTACTCATTATACAATTTCGTACTACCTGTTATATTTATGTTTGCAGAAAATTATTTATTTTTGCTTATAAATTTATCATTGTAGTTTCTTGTTCAAGGCATACTAAAAGTGACTAATTTTACTTCAAAGATATTTTTTCCGTCGGTTGATCTGGAAAATTTGACTTTTTATAAATAACATGAAATGCTCATGTTTTCGTATTGCAATTTAAAAGTTCGGGACTTCAATTATTCCTGATCTGATAGTGTCATATGAGAATCAGCTGTGAGGATTTTATTTTAATATTCCATACAGTTTTACGCGCTGCATGAACTATTCGTTCCGTTTTTATTCTGTACTTTCATACCACTTGTTGTAGTAACGATTGCAGAAAATTACATTTATTTACTGTTAATAAAATTATTCATTAGCTCGCAAGTTCAGTTTCTAATGGAAATAAATGATTTAGACAAGCAGTGTTTGCCTAATCCTGTAAACTTATTCTGGAATATGTAAACATCGAATAACACTGTACAATACTTTAATACTACAATAGTGCAGGATAATAGTAACAGTCACTTTACGAATAAAAAGCGCAGGTCAACTTCCATGAACTATGTTTTTTCTCACAAATGATCTGACGCGTGATGAAGTAAAAGCAATAAATTATTTAACGAACTACATTTAAAGTTCTTCAATCTTCATCATTCAATAAATGTTATTTTTAAACAATAAAATATATCAGCTCAGTTAACTAAAGCCCAATAAAATAAGAACGCAAGCAAAGTTTTATACTGGGCAAGTGAGTAGTGAGCTCGAATCAAATTGGTAACGAAGTTCGCTTTTACTTGATCTTAACAAGACATAAACATACAATATTGGCAGTTTCATTTCATTTCACACTCCAGGGTCCCCGTACCTACCACAGCTTCGTGGTTTAACCGGGATAGGGCCCTGAAGCGCGCTCTGTTCTTAATTTTGAACCAGAACCTAGGGTCGAGCAAATCCTAGACCCAGCACCCCCAGAGGTATCGTTTCACTTGGAGGACTTTGTGACCACGACATTTTTAACGCCTCCCAGCCACCATTAATCAAGACGGTGGATCTTTGATCGGCTGGGATCGAACCCGGGTCCCTCCGGACACGAGGCCGATGCCTTACCGATCGGGCCACCACGGCCCAATATTGGCAGTTTAGATACCTGTAGAAAATTGCATATCACTATTGATTAATTGAAATTATTTTCCCAGTAGCATATATTTTGCAACCTTATGAACCAAATGAGCTGGGGCAGTTCTTCATTAACCACCCATTAACATCATGTTTCAATCAAAAGAGTTTCGTTGAAAATTATTTTTTTCAAAATTAATAACAACTGAAGTTTCAAAGTTAATTGCAGACAATGCGAAGTTACGGCACCTAAAATTTGTAAAGAAAAATTTCATGCTAGTCATTATTTTATTATATTACGATAGTGTAAAGTAAAATGACTTTGAAGTAACAAAGTAAAATTCTTATGAGTACTCGTACGGTAAATCCGTCTAGAATCCTAGTCGTATTCGATATTCATAAGTAATTATCCAACATAATCGAAAAAAAACATGTGACGACGATACAAGTGTGAATGTTGAAACAATATATTTTTCTTTTTGTTTCAGATCGGAGAAGACGGTATGAAAATTTCGGTCATGTTTCCCCTTTTCTGCTTAATTGCAACGATTCCTCTATTGTTTGCTTCCAACGGAATTTCAGCCCTGGATCCCAAATCAAAACTTTACCTGTGCATCAACAGCTGTGCCATGTGCGTGGAACATTGGGCTCCTGGCCTGTACAACGGGCCTAGGTGTGCGAAACAGTGCCTGAGACACAAGGGACAAAGGATTGTGGATCCGGATTGTGTAAAGCTAAAGATGTTTAATTACGAGCCCGATGTCTTGAAGGAACATCGGAAATTCATTCGCCAACAAAATGAAAATGAAGAGGACGATTGAAGAGAGCCTTCACTGATTCTGAAGCACAGAAAGATGTATTTAATCGTGTTTGGTATGCATGAGGTTTTTGCTTCGAAGCTAACGACGAATCATTGATGGTGATAATGTGTTGGTATGATGAGGAGTAAAGTCGTGGACGAGCTAAGGAAGATCCCTGCTGATGTGATGCCAAAGGAGTAAATAGTATGTTACGAAAATTGTAGGCCATTACGAAAATAGTAAGAAGCCTGCAAATTTTTGGCTTCAAAACCAAGTACTGTTAATGTTTATCAAAATGCCAAAAAGGTATTTTCAATGAAATTGATCCGGAGCATCAGTTGGAGGTGAAATTTATATCATCTATCTCAGTCATGCACAGTGAAATTATAAACTTTAACCTGTTTACTTCGAAAGTACTAAAAATTAGGAGTTTTAGAAAGTGAACATTTTAGGGTTTTATTGACGCAAAGTAGTTATGAGAAAACATCTGTGATTTTCAAAGAAAAAAAATCTTTGCTTAGCTTATACAAGTGCAATATCACAAAAGTCGGAACCACCAAGCAAATTATTTGGCGTTTTGCGTTATTTCTCTTTAAAGTTTATAAATTACCACAAAAAAAAAAAATCTATCAACCGTTGTTACAAAAAAAAAAAAAAAAAGAAGAAGAAGAAGACGTCATCTCAAGTTTTTTAACGTGTTCCTTCCATTTCAAAGAAATGGTAAAACAAAACAGTGCACAACCAAGAACGTTGGTACTGCTATCGCCTGAGAATGTCTGGAATTGAATCTCACACAGATCTACGTTGAGGATGTAAGGATAAAATGGGTTATTTAGAACTTACAAAGTAAAATTTTTGCAAGAAAATCATTAGTTCTGTGCCACACATATTTTTTGGCACAGGTACTTAGCGGCTGACTCATTGGTGTGTGAATAACACTAATATATGCTTTAGTGATATTGAGCCAAAACATCAGAGCAGTCTGCAACGTTTGTAGCAAAAAGAAAGAACTTATTATTTAAGAACTGATGTGTTACGTCACACTCGTTTTTTAGAAATATCTGTGGAGGTACAGTCATAGGAAAAAAAACCCGATACACTCTTAATTATTCGGTTGCTGTACTTGCTGAGAAAAAAAGAAAGGTGTCATCCAACAAGGATTAAAGTCTTCTTTAAAACTACGTTAGTAAATTTTTGATAAGGGGCCGTATACAAAGTGAATGAACACAAAGTCTGAATTTTCAAATAGGAACGGACCTTATTCACGGTTTGGCAACGGTCTTCGTTTGCGGGTATTTACATCCAGTTTCCACAATCCTGATTGGTTCCAAATCTTAAATTTCGTCTGCTAGGCTCGGTCAATACCCGCAATGACGTCACATGAATAAGGTCCACTGCTACTTTTGGTTATATAATTAAATGCGAAAGGTAAAATGCCAGTCTGGGTACCAAGCGGCATTACTTTAGGACCAGTAAAGCGAAAGTTATGAGCGAAAAACGATTTAGGATCCATCACCACACTTAAAAGTGTTACTTTCAAGGTTATAGTTTACCGATCAACGCAAAAAAGTAAACAAACCGTCTATTTTCTAGGAATTAACTAAAGCTACTCGCTTTAAGACGGCCACTTAGCTACAGTTTATTAACACAAATTTATAGAGCACATTTTTTCTTGAAAAAGTAACATCTTACGTTTACTTTACTTTTACTCTAGTATTAATAAATCTTCGAATACGAGCTGGTGTTTCGGGTTTTTTTTATCTCTATGACTGTACAATAGAATGTTTGAAACAGAAACATCCTACCAGCGGAATTTCTTTCTTATTTTACCCATTGAATGCTTAACAAATCAAATACTGCCGTGGGAAGGTAATGTCTGCAGAAATGAGTTTTTGAGAGTTGCAAAAACGCGTTTTGAATATCATACTAACACAATAGCCAAATGTAGGAATTTGATTTTTTTTCAATGCTTTATTTTCAGCGGAAACCAAATAAGCGCAGTTGTACAACAAAGCTAAAGTTCTATACAAGACAGCAACTTAAGTTGACACTGACGTCACGACGCGCGGAGCCAATAGGAGCAGTTGATACAAGCAGTTAACGATCTCCTCTAATTCGCCAAGTACGCTGTGACGTTTTATCTAACTCCTTTTTCATAGGCTAACGTCACATTGACGTCACCACGTTAGTGTCAAGAAACCTTGTAGTGTAGTATCATTTAATGTATGACTAAAAAGCAAAAAAAAAAAAAAAATGGAAAATGAAAATTTGTAAATTTTGCCCTTACCTTCCCACAGCAGTGTATGTCTTAGTCATAAAAAAGTCATTTATACTTTCAAATTATGGTGTAAAAAATGTATTAATAAAGCTTTCCATAAAGCCATGTATGCATGTTGTTGACTTAAAGCATTGCCAAAAAAGAACCATGGGGTAGACAGCAGAAATATAGACCTTCTTTCCTTTTTTTTTTAAATTAATCATTATTTTTTTTAATCATACCCATCCTGTTACTTTCATCGGCCCCTTCTCATCACCTACAAATCGCATGACCCATTTCTTGAGATTAGTCTAGCAGTTGTATAGGTTAATTCTACAGATGACACAGAAGCAGGGCCTTAACCAGGCTTTTGTTTCGAGGAGGGTTCTACCAAACATATTTGTCGTGAAAATTATATCATCAATGAAATTGAATTTCATGCTCTATCTTAATTGCTCTTTGTTACATACAAAATGTGTCAATAGTAGAGTTTGACACCCTCAAATTCAAAGAATTCCGGTGTTTTTGTAAGCGGTATTCAAAATTCGAAGGAAAATGCTGTATTGTTTTGTAAGATTGCATTAAAAAAAAATATTTCAGATAAAACAATTAATTTGCACAATTATTCAGTAATGATAATTTCATTTTTCAAATAAATGAAATTGAAAAATAAATAATAAAATGCAAAATTAAATAGTAAAAAAAAGCAAAACAAGTGTATGAAAAGCATTTTTTGGAATAGTTTTGAAAATTTTCGGAGGGAGCTCGAACCTTAAAAACCCACTCCTTAAATACTGTCCTGCACAGACGTATTCCAACATTAACTACAAGTAGCTGACTAGTGTGTGGATGAAAAGCTATTAGATAAAAAATCTCAAACACTAAAAGTAACTTTTTTTTTACCTTTAATGCTTATCTATACGTGGCTAATATTTCTCACTGGAGCTCAACTCCTGTATTTCTTTATACTTTTCAGTAAAGTTTTATTCATTAGACGGAATTTAATTTCCTTGCTCATTAATATAATGCCCTGGAAAAAATCATAAAGTAACCAAATGTTTTTACAAAAAAAGTATAAAACTTGTTAAAGATGCAAAATTTAATACAGTGAACTCTCACTTATACACCACCTCATTTATGCAAATTTTTCACTTATACGACGATTTTGAATGGTCCCAGCACATTCCATAGCAAAATAATGATAATATCATTCATTTATGCTTCGTTCTGAAGATAAATATTTCACTTATGCGCCGAATTTTTCGTAAAATATAAAAAAATTTAACTTATTTTCTTTAAAAAATAAGCATATTTCTTCACTTTCCTGTTTAATCTTTCGCCTTTATTGCTCACGGAAGGCATTTTTCCGCATGAATTAGAGTTTGGAGAGGGAAAGTTATCTATTATGTATCGTTTTAAAGGGAACAGCTTTAAGTATGCTACAATTTTTGTTTTATCTTTAGCATTGTAGTTACGTTACAGTTATAGCCAAACCGTAGTAATATGAACCTTTTCTATAGAAACATTCTTATTCATGTTTACATTAGAACTGATCTTGCGCTTTAGACCTTTAAATAGGCTTGTTCACTTATGCGTCTCTCTCACTTATACGCTTTTTTCTGTTGGTCCCTTGAGCCGGCGCATAAGTGAGAGTTCACTGTAACGTCTCTCTTTCTTTGAATTGAATTTGAGAAACAAAACATAAGTTTCATGAATAGAGATGGGCCAAAGCATGGGGTGCGATTTGGCCGTTTCGGCCTAAAATAATTTATGTGGTAAATTTTCATTTTGCTACTGTAATTCCATCAAATATTATCTTTTAAGCTGTAATGTACTAAAACATAGAAGGCAATTAAATTTTCATAAACTACTTTGTACTGAACCGTTGGAATCAGAAACTGTTAAATAAATAGCAACATATTATATATACTAGCTGCGTAGGCCGGCATTGCACGGGCTGTAATGTAGTGAAGGCAGTTTGAGAAAACTACTCGCCACCAAGGCGGCTCGCCTTTAAAGAAATGAGGAAAGTTTAAACAGTTTACTCGCCGTCAAGGCGGCTCGCCTTTACAGTAGCGAGGAAAGTTTCAATTCACTACTCGCCGCCAAGGCGGCTGGCCTTTAAAGTACCAAGGAAAAGTTTAATAAACTACTCCCCGCTAAAGCGGCTCGCTAAAAAGCTTTCCTGCATCAAAGTTTCAATCGAATTATTTGCACATGCTTCCTCAAAAATAAAGACGATGTCAAGTAGCGCATACTTAGCACTCTCCCTAAATTACAAATAAAATTCCTTTCCAAAAACAATTATTTCCAAACCGCTTTCTTCCGGTAAAATTAATTGCAAAATTCTAAACGAAAAAGTTCTTTTAATATTTGGATCGAAGCCAGAAAAAGTCCCTTCTAAAAACAGCAATTGCAATTTTATTTAAAAACACATTTTCAAAATGGTACCTGAGAAAAAATATGTCATTAATAATTAGAATAAAAACAATTGTTAGAACTTTGTTATAACACGTATTCAAAATGACAATGAAAAAAATAACACTCTTTCATTTTAAAAAGTTCAACTTAATTAACGTTTTAATTCAAAATCGCAACGGAAAGAAATAAATATCTTGGAATTTTAAATAGTTCAATAATTTAATTAACGTTTTAATTCAAAATGGCAACGGTAAGAAAAAATGTCTTGGAAGTTTAATCATTAATTAGGCTTAATCGCTTTAAATTTGACTACTTATTAATTAAACATTCGTTTTAAATTTGACTACTTATGGATCGCAGCCAGAAAAAGTCCCTTCTAAAAACAGCAATTGCAATTTTATTTAAAAACACATTTTCAAAATGGTACCTGAGAAAAAATATGTCATTAATAATTAGAATAAAAACAATTGTTAGATCTTTGTTATAACACGTATTTAAAATGACAATGGAAAAAAAATAACACTCTTTCATTTTAAAAAGTTCAATTTAATTAACGTTTTAATTTAGGGCCGAATTCAAGTGAAACACCATTGCAGTCGCTTCGAGGCGATCGCATATTGCAACCGCTACTGTAAGTCGAATTCAAGTGAATTCGTTTCACTTGAATCCAAATTTTGGAATTTGCGATTGCATTGGTGAGTTGCGATCGTCCGTGTTTCACTTGAATTCCTGCCTTAAAATCGCAACGGAAAGAAATAAATATCTTGGAATTTTAAATAGTTCAATAATTTAATTAACGTTTTAATTCAAAATGGCAACGGTAAGAAAAAATGTCTTGGAAGTTTAATCATTTATTAGGCTTAATCGCTTTAAACTTGACTACTTAGGGTCAGGTGGGGGAAAGTGGGGCTAAAATCGAGCTTTTTGTAGAAACGGTCTCAAATTCACATTATTAAGTTTATTTTAAGGAAACTTTTGATGCATTTTATATACATTGGGTTCATATAGATTAAGTATGAGGCAGAACCATTTTATTTTGTTAGATTATTTTCTCTCACTAAAACAATTAAAACATCATGTGTTGATAGCCCCACTTTCCCCCATGGTGGGGGAAAGTGGGGCTAGTTCAGAAATTAGTGTACATTTTAATAAAAATGTGTAAATATTGACTTTGACACAAGTATACAATGAAATTAAAACACCTTAATTTCATTTAAAGGTACAAATGCACTGAAAATATTTTTTTTAGATGTTATGTAATGAATGAAACAATGTCGTCAGTTTTCTTCTTTTTACTATCATTCACAACACTGAAAAATTCTTAAAATTCTAATGTGTTCGAAAACGCGCCAAATGTCGCCAAACTTGGCGACACTTGGTGATTTTTTGCCAAATTTGGCGACAAAAATAAGTCGCCAAAAATGATGCCAACTTGGAGATATCTTGTCAATTTCTCCCCAAAGCGCATAGACTCCCATGTTAACCGAATATCAAAGCAGGAAAAACAGCAAGCAAGTAAAATTTAGCATGTAAATTAACAGAATAAGAGCCAATTTTAGCAAAATAATAAAAAATAAGGACATTAAATCATTAAAAAAGCGCCAATTTACTTAATGTGTGACGTAATCGTAAACCCTCAGGAAAGTTTGGCCATAGACCCACTTTACCCCACCTCAGAAAACACTTCATAATAAATAGTATTATAAACTTATTTTTTATTTTGTTATATAGAGCTGATCCTTAGATGTTCTAGCACAAGTCTATACCAAAATTAGTAGCATTTGCCTATGAATAATGATTCTAGAGGAAAGTTAATAAACACCTAACTCTTACATATCACATTCAATGAGCATAAAAAAACGCTTTGTAAGCATTTAATTTGCTTAGAACGTTCTAAAACTAACATAAAAGTATTCGTTACCATCTCAATTTATGTCTTTAAAAAAGGATTAACAAAATATTTAAATTAGAAAAGAGAAAATGGGTGTTTTTCAAAATAGCCCCACTTTCCCCCATAGACCCACTTTCCCCCACCTGACCCTATTAATTGATATCTTCGCTAATTAAAATCGTATAATCATATAGATTGAAACTAATGAAGCCTGAAAAATTACCTATCTATCGGTACCTGGTTCGACTTTCAGTTCATTGGCGTTCAGGAGAAATAAGCGTGACATAGAAAGATAGAAAGAAAGATAGAAAGAAAGATAGAAAGAAAGATAGAAAGAAAGATAGAAAGATAGTTAGAAAGATACTCAGTTTTTAATATAAGCAGATTATTATAGCAATTTGGAATTCTTATGAAATATAAATAAATCAAATTAAATTACATTCAGTTAATAATTTTTGAACAACTTTAGTTGCTCTAAAATAAAGCTAGTAAAATATGACTTTCGGACACATTTCTAGTGTTGACACTTTGAGATCAAAATGACAAATTCAAAATGACAATTCTCATCGTTTTTCACCCCTTCACGATTTCAACAAAGAATAAAAATATTTTTGAAAAAAAAAAAAATTGAACCGACTTCGGAACTTCACTCGGCATGTGCTCTAAAAAGTAAAAAATAATTTTATTCTTTGAACACCATTGACACTACATTTAAACATAAGTTTTGAAGTCGGTGATAAAACACTATATAGAATCATACGAAACTATAATTTAACTATATATATAAATTGCAATGAATCTAGATTCTTTAATCGCATTCGCATACACTAGATTGACAGCCACATATTTATGTAATGGTACAAATATTCAGCTCCTAATTTTCAATAGTTTTCTCTGAAAAATGTTGGCAAAATGTAGTTAAACATCATTTCACCTATAGTTTTTGCACCGACTTCAAAACTTATGTTTAAATGTAGTGTCGATGGTGTTCAAAGAATAAAATTATTTTTTACTTTTTAGAGCACATGTCGAGTGAAATTCCGAAGTTGGTTCAATTTTTTTTTTCAAAAATATTTTTATTTTATTCTTTTTAGTGTAAACGTACATCTATATATATAAAGATGACAGTGTTTGTTCGTTTGTAACCGCTGGCCAGAAGCCCCCACAGCACTTACAGACCTGAAACTTGGTTCAAAAATTCGAACGTATCCCAGTAAAATGCACCTCGAAAGCCAAATTTTTAAAATCGAATTAGTTATTTTTAAATTAATTAATTAGTCTCATTTTTGGTGTATCCGCCATAATTGAGGGGGGGGGAAACCTTCCCCCACCCCAAAACATTATATATCGCTGGAATCGGTTTTTTTTTCTGAAAAAGAAAAGTTTTAGCACGTTTCTGTCCGTTAATTAGTACAGGAGATATTAATTAATCAAATTTAGTCAATTTTCAAGGCTTAACTTTATACGCAAAACTGAAACACTAGGTCCACTTTCCTGATCAGCTACTCTTTTGTCCCTGAAGTTACTTTGTGGTTTAAATTTGCGTATAGATTTAAGCCTTGAAAATTTTTTCAATTTGATTAATTAATATCTCCTGTTACTTACTTAACTTTCTGTCTCTTATATTTATTTGGCGAATTGATTTAAACTTTAACATGACTTTAAGTGGAATTTAAAAGGTTGTGAAGCGCATTTGAACTAAAGGATATAATAATTTTTCTTCAGAGGGGGTTAAAGTGAATTTAAATTTATTAAGTTGACTTCCTCAAAATTCGGTGTTACCGAAAATGTCACAATGGAACAATTATTGTTAAAAAAATAGTGATGGCTATGCAGTCACTCATCGTATTTGGCGTCGTAAAGTTTGGCCACAATCGAGAAATTTACCAAACTCCCAGCCAGTGAAACACTACTTTCTCCAAATCAAAGAAAAAGAAAACGCTCTGGTAAGGAACAGCAGTTGTTCGCAGTCTAAAGAGTATTTTATTGCATGTTTAAAACATGTATTTAATGCCGCCATCACTAAATGTTTAACAATAATAGTTCCATTCTGACATTTTCGGTAACACCGCTATTCAGTTACCCTTCGTATTTGGCGTCGTAAAGTTTGGCAACAATCGAGAAATTTACCAAACCTCCCAGCCAGTGAAATCTTATTTATTTGAGGGTCACTGTTAGATTGTGATCACTTCAAAGAGATGTTGCAAAAGATCATGGAAGAATGGTTGTGGCTGACCTACCTGAAACAATCGGTTCCCTATGTTAATAAATTTAGATTTGGCGACCAATTTTACATTGAAATTACGGTTAAATCGGTGAAGGGGAAAACTTCCCCCACCCCATAACATTATATATATAGCTGGAAAGGATTTTTTTTTTCTGAAAAAGAAAAGTTTTAGCACGTTTCTCTGCGTTAATTAGAAACGGAAGATATATTAAATAATCAAATTTAGTCCATTTTCAAGGCTTAACTATGTACGCAAAACTGAAACACTAGGTCCATTTTCCGGATCAGCTGCTCTTTTGTCCCTGAAGTTACATTGGGGTTTAAATTTGCGTATAGAGATAAGCCTTGAAAATTGACAAAATTTGAATAATTAATATCGCCTGTTACTGAACTTTCTGTCTTTTTGATTTATTTGGCGAATTGATTAAAACTTTAACATGACTTTAAGTGTAATTTAAAAGATTGTGGATCACATTTGTATTAAAGAAAATAATAATTTTACTTCAAAGGGTTGGAGTGAATTTAAATTTATTCAGTTGACTTCCATTTAATGCACGGGCATCGCCGTGCGCTTACTGCTAGTATGAAATAAGGTAATGTTTCCATTGCAAAACTTCACCTAATTTGCTTAAGTAAATGCTTCATAAAATAAATTATGTAAGGAAAAAAAGAAAGAAAGAAAGTATCAACGCGTCTAAAATTTTAAACGATTGACACTAAAAAATAATCCTTAATATTCTCTGGTATTTATTTGTGTACTAGTTTAACCAAAGGCTAAATATTAACGGCTTTTCAACTAATTTATATTTCAGAACAACATTAGATTCTCGCGGTTCATAAAATTTTACGACGTATTACGTAAGTGGCCCGCTTATGAGTTTGATGTTTGCTTCAGTTAAGCCTTCATTCAAAATTTTCATTATCATTTTTCATATCAATCACGTTTTGTAACAATGGACTTCATATTTAATCATTTAGGACAAATCGCTTTAAATTTGAGCAAAAATTTGGAGATTTTCCTCACTTCCTTCAGAATTCCTTTATCAAACCTTATGTAAATTAAGACTAATAAAGTCTGAAAAATTACGAATCAATTAGTACCTGGTACGACTTTCAGTTCGTTGGAGTTCAGGAGAAAAAAGCAGGACATAGAAAGATACTCGGTTTAAAATTTTCAAAAAGACCATAGAAATGAATTTCATTATGCAATCCAGAGAAGCCTGGCGTTTAAAATGGTCATTATTACGATTACTGTGATCCCAATTTCTTTTTCGAAAGATTTCTGCAGGTTCCCGTTATCGAACCCGGACCACGAGAGGATGGGACCAATCGGAAAGACAGACCTTTCTAACAAAAAAAGAATTTTTGAAATGGGTCCAGGCGTCTTCGAGTAATCTTGTAACATACAAAAAAAAAATTCTCCGACGAATTGTATAACATCCTCCTTTGTTGAAGTCGGTTAAAAAAAAAAGATTATTTTGCTTTAAGGATTTGGAAGTTGTGTTGTTACTGTTTGAAGTCATCTCAAATCTGGGGGGGAGGCACTCCAAAAATGCCCCCCAACCCCATCGATAAATCCGCCCACGCAAGGGAATCCTACTTTTCGCGGAACCCAGGTAAGCCCTCGTTTCTAGTCCTATGATTGGAGAAGAGGAAAAGTTAATATTAAGTGTACTGGTGCTGCCATCTGTTAGCTAAAGCTACTTCCAAAGTCTTTACTGCTAATTTAATGACATAAAATGTAAAAAGAAAGAACTTTAATAAAGTAAATGAGAAATATTACTCAAGAAATAGCACAACTGAAATCAAACTGAAACTGGGAATATGACAGCTACATTCTATTAAATTTTGTCTCACACACTCTGTAGGAATATGTCAGATAAGGTAAAATTTTTCAAGTGTTATTTAACCCATTAATGCCTGACATTTTTTTTTCCAAAGATATTTTGAATACTGGTTACAAACAGTGTCTAATGGACAGGAAAAATAATTAAAAAAATATTATGTAAAAAATAATTGTTTTATTAAGGAAAGAAAAAAAGTCCCTCAAAAGTTACGATACACCCCAGAGGTTACATACTTGTTTTACTCAAATTTTTTTCTGCCTACGATACAATATTTAAAAAGACATTTTATAAGAAGAAATAAAATCAGCAATTAACATAAACTGGGAAGCTGGGAATAACTTTGAAAACTTAGCTTTTTTTCTCGAGATTGTGAACGATGTCATTTTTGATAAAGATCATATTGAAACTGCTACAGAACACACTTTACAATGGTTATGTGCTGCAATCTGTTAATAACGAATTGAAACAACGCCAAGGTACTAATTGAACACTATTATTTGGTTATAATGTTCATTTTGGGGAAATCCAGACCCTTTTTTGGACCGTCCCTAAAAAGGGACGCTAGGCATTAATGGGTTAATGTTATGACATTCTGATTGAAAACTTTGCATTGATAAATAAATATTGTAACTGAATTGTCAGCTTAAAATTTATGATGCAATCTAAGAATTTTTATGCAAAAGTCCTATCAAAACTGAAAAATAAATTACATACATACATATGCATTTTTTAAGCTGTAATAATAATTTACATCACTGAAACTTAGCTACAAGAACTAGAACTGTATATGATAAAATCTATGAATAAAGTTTCTATTTAAAAAAAAATATTTTATATACTTTGGAGAATTTGAATCACAAAACTACTTAGAACAGAAAAAGAGCAAGTTTATTGTGAACATTTTATTCAACATAAAGACACTAGTTACATACTCCACCAAATACAGAAAATAATTTTATTAAAAAATAAACTGTATTTCAGCAACAAATTTTCGAGTTGCTATAACTATAAAATTATGAATAACATACTAATAGTTTTGCTTTCATACTATTAATATTCTTAAAATATGATCAAAAACAATAACTAGATATTTAACAGTTTGACAAAATAATAGTTGGAATAAACCAGTAACACTCAACGTTTTTTAATTAATAGCCATGTGCAAGTAACTTTTGCATCTGAGCTACAATATATGAACTACATAATGAAAACTAATGATCACTATTTGATTATTTTACTAAATTCATCTATCGTCTTATGATTGGCTTTTTTAAAATCAATCAAAGCTGCAATTGCAAGTAAAGAAGAAAAGTATTTTTAAAAGGTGTCCTGCACCAAACTGTTTATCATGGTTTGCAAAAAAATTTTACGGACTTTTACTGGCAAAAAAACAAAACAAAATGCAGGAAACTATCATTTTCTAAGCGTATTAAACTGTAAATATATATGGTACATATATATATATATATATATATAAATACATTCAGGGGTCAATCCAGGATATTTGACCAAGGTCCTATTTTTGGAATTTTGTGAAAAATAGTTCAGAATTTTGTGAAAACTAATGCCTAATTTTGTGAAAAATGGGTACGGCAAAAAATATTCCCAATCGTTCCGTAAACTCGGATTTCTGTGAAGAGTCAGTTTTGAGTTGTGGATTTTTGTGAAAGGTCTACTTTTGAGTGACTGAATATTGTGAAGAATCCCCTTTTGAGTGACTGAATTTTGTGAAGGGTCCTTTTTTGAGTGACTGAATTTTGTGAAGGGTCCTTTAACAAACCTAATTTCTCTCTAGATTGACCCCTGACATTACTTCATAAGGCCATAGTAAAAATATAGTGGCAATCCTATTAGGCAGCCAAAAGAATGGAAGATGGTTTCATGCTGATATTCATTACAGGATAATTGTTATGCACAAAGAACAATTGTTATATACATTAAAACGAAAATTCAAACTCTCACGAATTATGCCTACTTGTAAGAAAGCAGTTTAACATACAGGCCAATTCTACTGAACATAACTAAAGTTTGCCTACATAATATAAAATCTGAAACATACTCATAAAACATATGCAACTCACCAAAAGGTAAATACTTCAAAAATCATAACCTTCATCGAAAAACTGGGCAAAAATGTAGCAAAATTTTGTTTGCTATAAATAATTTAAGTTTAATTGCCCATTACTAAAAATGAATACATAAAACTGAGTTCCCTCAATTGAATCCATAATAACTCAGAATGTACAAAAAGAGACATATTTAAAAAATTATATGCAACTCGGGAAAACTCTTATAATTTAAATAAACATTTTATTACATGAAATTAAAATTCGGTATATTTATATTAGCTTGACTCAGAGACATTTTTGTCACAACTAATACAACATTACACACATGTTAACTAATTGTTTGCTAATGTGGTTAGTATACAAAATAGTTGTTTATTCAAGTATAACTTAACAGTAATATGAGGGCAGATTTACAATGCCATAATTATGAGGATTCTCCAAGATCACAGGGAAGACTAAAACTGATGCAAACATGAACATTATAAATGTTTTACCGTCTTATGATAGACAAAGAGGCCCCTAAAATCCCATTGGGACGGGGTTTCCAAACCTGTTAATCAGCCACTGCAATTACACATGCAACAATGGTAAACTTTTCATAAAATATTTTATTATTAAAGTAAATATAGACGAGTAATATTCATTTCACACTAAGAAAATTAGCATAACAGCATACAAAATTCAAAGCATTTCATCAAAAAATAAGGCACTTTTCCGAGCAAGGTGTACTTTTCTAAACATACATAAACTCTCCAGAAATTCATTGTATAAAAATATTTGAATCTTGAAATAGCATTTTAAAGTAAAAGTTTTTAAATATATTAAGTGTAATGCAGTCATTACCTTATGCAGCACTAAGGTTAATTCCCCAAATCAATAGATTTCAACATATTGCCATTCTTAATATAGTAAAGCTATGATAAGTTAAGGCAGCGATGGTGTCCTGATCAGTAAGGCATCGAACTTAAGGTTACAAACAGCAGTCAGGGTGTACAAACATTGTTTGTAAAAGCACAAAATAAAAAATGAACTGAAACTTAACTACTTTTGGAATATAGTGCAAAAGATTCTGAAACATAAAATATTATGCATTATATATATATATATATACAAACAACAAAAATTTAATATTTTTAGAGAAATGAACAATCGTTAAAAGACCATTTTAGAGACACATTGATAGGAAATGTCAATATTTTATAGATTTTGGAGTTATATAGATAATTTCTAACTTGTTCAATAGCATTCAGAATTTATATCAGTGCAGTACATTAGCACATTGGGAAAAGTTTAAACTGAATGAGTATTAAAGTTTAAATTATGCAACTTAATTATCATTTACAAATAAATATGATTTACAATAAAAAACAAGTATCCTACTCTGTACTTTTACTAACTTCACGATTTGCATGGAGTTGTAGTTTGAAAGAACCTTGTAGTACTTTAATAGCTTTGAATCAAGAAGGAAATATGAAAATTGTTCCAAACTTGCTAGGAAATGCTTTTTGTTAGTGATGCAAAATATAACACAACTTTCTGCTCGTTTCGGCAAAATTGTGCAGGTTATAGAGAATCGTGTGCTTCATAAATTCGTGATTTATAAGTACTCTACTGGATTAAAATTGTTTAGTACCTAAAACAAGAACTTAATTCTTAATTTCCACTAACAGAAATAGTGTGATGCCTCTAACATGCTCAGACCTTTCATTTAGCAGGATCAGGGGGGAGTCAATTGCCTGCCCCCAGACTTTGGGAAATCAATGTATTTACATATAAGTGGGTTTGGTTTTTGTACTTTTTTGAGGGATAATTTACATATGGTTCATGCCCTTTATCCCTCCTTGTGAAAAATTCAGTTTTGGTGTCCTGATCTGAAGAAGAATATTAATTTATTGGAAAGGGTACAAAGTAGGGCAACAAGGTTAGTAAATGGATTTTCTAACTTAGATTACGAT
The DNA here is from genome assembly GCA_038373865.1 of Uloborus plumipes. Taxonomy (NCBI): domain Eukaryota; kingdom Metazoa; phylum Arthropoda; class Arachnida; order Araneae; family Uloboridae; genus Uloborus; species Uloborus plumipes. Next base: position 31,606 of record JAXGGA010013490.1, read on the forward strand.
TCCAGACTTAGAATGCTTAATATGTATAGTCTTGACCAAAGGCGAATCAGAGGGGACATGATTCAGTTATTTAAATTTATTAAAATGAATGATCTTACGGGTTAGAGTTTTATACGGAAAGCAGGACAAGGGTTCATGTTTTAAGCTGTTTAAATGCCAGCCTAATCTGAAAATTCGGAAAGATTACTGTTTTAGAGGGTAGTGGGAACTTGGAACAGTTTACCGGAAGAGGCAGTAAGGAGCAATGGAGTAGATAGCTCTTTAAGAGGGCCATTGATCTTCATTGGGGTCTATAATTTCCTAGGACCAGCCCAGAGCCTGTTGCTGGTCTTCGGATTTGTATTTGTATAAAATGACGGGCTTGCACGCATTTGAGAACGTCTGACAACTACATAACTGAGAGCATGAGAAGAGGGGGGGGGAGGACATACAATAATATATCTGCATCAATGTGGAAAAAATACGCTTTAGAGCAGAGAAGAGATAGAATAAAATATACCAAGCAGGTGAACAGAAGCTTTTACCAGCATGGTGTGTGTTTCAACCTCTGATATGTGTCAAACATATGTAACATCAAAGGTCATTAAAAGAATGTTAAATTACAACCTTATTTCTTACTATGTTTCAAATAAAAACTTTTTTAGTTCACAAAGTTTTCCTTTTCCGTTTAAAGCATATTACCGTACATTTTAGCTGTAATTTTTTAGTTTGGTTGCTTGGGTCTGTTCAGGATTTTTCACATGGCCTTATTTTTGTGAATTTTGCCAACAAAAATAAATGAAAATCAAACCTTTTCATTCACATGATTACTTTCAAAACAATTTGGCTGAAAATATTTGACATGTTGTAACTGGTTGGTTCAACGGCAAAAGTGATACTAAATGCACTTAGTAAAAAATTGTATTATAACTTTTTATTTTTAACTTTTATCATTTTGGTTTCTCCCTAACTCTGTTTTATTTTATTTAATTTTTTATTTTTCAAATTCAAATTTCTAACTAAAGCCAAGCAAGCGAAGAATGTTCCCTTTTAAAGTTGGGTAATTCGCCGTCGCCTCGCATTATCTTCGTCTAGAGATCGCAGAAATTTTACATGAAATGAAAATTTTAAAGTGGATGGGAAATTTTTTTCAGTAGAAGGACAGAACTTTTTTTTTGCCAATCACATTGACTGATTTCCGCCAATTGGCTGAAGAATCACGTGTATAATCTTTTTTTGTGTAACCATCAAAATTTAACAAATCAGTATAACTCCATTTTCATTACTTTTCAGGGGAGCGCAGAAACATTTGACTGATGCATACAAAGGAAGGGTCTCGCGCTCTTTTAACACTGCTAAATAAATGAAGAAGTTTCTTTTATAGAACAACGTTTTCATGGGTCGATACGATACGAAAGAAATTCCCATACAAAGCAATAATAAAGGTCAAGTCACCATTTTTGGACAGATGCTAATCTGGTTCTGAGGTACAAAATATATATATTTAGAATTTAGAACTTAACTGGGGGAAATCCATTTTGACTTAATTCACTTTAGCTCTGAAAGTATTGAGTTCAGGGGCGAAATGTTACGTTCACGAATGAGGAGCTCCAACTAAAGCGGATCGAGACAAAATGAACTTTATCCACTTTAGCTATGAATGCCTCATCCTTCTACATTCAATTTCCGATTTGTGTACCACTTTATTAATAAAAGAGTTTGAGAAGAGTCAGGGTTGGTTATGGCCAATGTTTTGGCTAATTAGTTTGTGAAGGTACCTTAAATTCTTCTGGCCAGAAACTTGATTACTCAGCATTACTTGATTCTTATGTTAAAAGTTTTATTATACGAATTCAATGTCTGCTCCAGAACCAGCTTGCACAATCAGAATTTTTTCCTGGAGGGAGTTTACAAGACCATACAAATATATATATAACGTCGGTTCTGAGAAATATTCGATTAAGCGGGTATTTGTTTAAGTGGGGATCTTTAACATTACGACTATGGCATGGGAAATATTCGGTTCCAGGATTCATATTATTCATATAAGCGGGTATTCGTTTATCCATTACCTGATTAAGCGGGGCCGACAGTATATAAATTTATTTATTATGATGGTAGAATTGGAATTAGCAATAAGTCAAGAAATGAGTTTAGGGGAGGGGGGATAGGTAGCACTCTGTCTATGTCTAGGAAAAAAATACCATGTTGATTCATTTTTGACTTTTTATGATTCTTTAAAAAATCTTTTGCAGGTTGCTAAATAGTATTTGCTTTTTACAAAAAAAATGGGGGAGGGGGGGGGGAAGAAAAGTAAAGAAAAAAAAATGAATAAACATTTTAAAAAAATGATAAATCCTTTAAATACTAGAATGAATGACAGAATATCAGTGATACAGATGCTTGAATAATTTCATAACCATAAAAAGCAATATGATTGCAGCTAAATGTAAAATCTCAATACAAAAGTGATTTCAAAATGAGGTATGCAAAAATTTCTATTTAAACGAGAGTGAATACGACAATTTGTGTTTCAAAATGCTAAAATGCACATCTCATACTTTTTTTAATAAATTCAATAGGGTGGTTTTAATTCAATATCAGAGTATTTTTTTTCACTTTTTACATTTTATGAAGCTTTTACTCCTATTTGATGGTTTGTTTTGTTTAACAGTTCATTAAATACATAAAATAACAAACGGTATTGCCACCAAGTAGTTTCTACTCAAGAATGACCAAGAATGACAGCAATAATTAACAGGAAAAATGATTTCTAGGATTAAAATTGAGTCAGGTGATCTATCAGGATAAAATACCAAAATTGGCAAGTTTTTGCTTTTTGTACAAGTCTTCTTGATTAAGCCTTGATGATTCTTGATAAGCCTTTTTCAACAATACACATTTATTTGTAAAATGATTAGCTATTTCCAAAACGATATTGTTCTTGTCCTGCTTTTTTGTTCCTCCCAACAAGTGTAATTTAATAAGGAACTACTGCACATATAAATAATGTAAACACACACAACACATAGAAATAATGTAAAAAAGTCTAATGCTAGCTATGTATTGTAGCATTAACAACCCCTGTGGCAGAATTTTTTTCAGCTTTCTGTGACAAATTTTCTAGAACCAATTTGTTTCTTCAACACTAGAATATTCTTCAATAATAAATATATACGCAACCCTCTTACAGTAACACAAGGTGTTTATATTTTTTAAAATGTTAACATTAATACTACAGATTCATAGTTTTTTTTTTTTTTCTGCTAGTTGTCTTTTATATTATTTCTTTTTAGCCTTTTTTTCATTCCCAATTACAAAAATATTTCTGCACACTGTCTCCCTGATTCTGCGACAATGTCGCCAGCTTTCTGCTACAGGGTTAACCACATTGTACATATATTGGCTCAACATACTCATAACTGGCTTTTTCAAAATTTTACGAACTTTTTGCGATAAATTAACAAAG
>JAXGGA010013491.1:0-35050 GCA_038373865.1 Uloborus plumipes
GATACTGCAAATGTTGATAAAGTGTGTTATTTTTATTATCGCATATTTTCATTAAACTTTTTTTGCTGAAGTGTAAAATACCGTTATCGAAAAAAATTTCAAAAGTAAAATAAAAACAACGTTGTTTAAAAATCGTTTACCGTAAATCATCGTTTATAATTTAAAAAAAAACATTATTTCAATACGATAAATATTGCATCTGTTGAAGATGAATCTTTTTTTATTGCATATTTTTCTTGCTTTTTACTGAAGGGTAAAACAGACATCGAAAGAAAAAAACAGTGATGATTAAAAGACATCGACCTCAAGACATCGATGGTAACTATCAAAAACGTCTAACGAGAATGATAGTGTAATGTCTGATTAACGATGGCCGCATTTCTTGTTTTTTTTTTTTTTTTTTCTTTTTGCTGAAATATAAAACTGGCATAAAAAATTAATTAAATTTAAAAAAGCGGCGAAAGTAAATTAGAAATATTTTAGAAACATCGAGAGCAAACACCGATAATAATCATGGAAAATGCTTTCCAATGAGATTAATACTGAAACTTCTGATTAAGGATGAAAACTTCTTAATATGTCTACTCATCGCATATTTTTAGCAAACTTTTTTTGCTGGATTATAAAACATCAACATCGAAAAAACATCGTACCCAAAACATCGATGTTGGAAAAGCATCGACCCTCAAACATCAATGGTAAAAACATCGATGTTCTCACAAAAACATCGATGTTTCCAAAACATCGACATCGATGTCGCAGCCCTAGTTGCAATTATGCATTTAAAACAGCCGTAATTTGTTTTAATCCATGCTCACCGTAAAATTACACCCAACTTCATTTCATTTGGCCCCTAAAGCGTGGGAGGGGTTGGTGAGAATTGATGCAGAGTCCATGTTCTCCAGTACGCATTTGGTTCCAGTTGGTTTTGACTTTCACTTTACTTCACACTCCAAGGACCCCCCCCCCGTACATACCACAACTCGTGGTTTAACAGGGGTGGGACCCTGAAGAGCGCTCTGTTCATTTTTGAACCAGGCCCAAGGGACGAGCAAACCCTTGGCCCAGCAGCCCCCTGAGGTATCGTTTCCCTTGGAGGATTTTATGACCACGAACATTTTTAACGTCCCCCAGCCACCATTAATGAAGACGGTGGATCTTTGATCGGCTCGGCTCCTTCTGTATGATCGGCCCGGGACACTCCGGTTACGAGTCCGACGACTTACCAATCGGACTACCGCGGCCCACACCCAATTATAATTTTATTTTAATCAATCTCTTTTAAATTTCAAAAACAATAATAATTACAATGTATCGCCAAAACTCGTTTGCCAAATACCATAAAAATTTAAATTTACGCTGTTTTAATAAATATGAAATCCATTGTTATAATAAAACGTGGTTGCTATGAAACAGTAACAATAATAGTAATCATAAAGAAAATGGCGAAAGAAAGCTCGTCTAACTTTTAATGAAGACACAAAAAACGGGGGGGTTTTGTGAAAACTCGCGTTTTTACAGAAAAAACGCCGATGTAGATGAAGTGAAAAACCAAAACTCTATCTAAATACAAAATTTTATCAAAATCATTAGAGCCATTTTTGAGATCCGAAATATATATATACAAGAATTGCTCGTCTAAAAATATTAGATGTAATTTTGTTTCGAAACTTAATATTTTAAGAACATTGAGTTTCATTTTTATTGATTTTTTACCTGAAATATTTTACTAAACACTCTTGAGGAGGAAAAAAAGTATTTTAAAACTAACTAGAACACTTTTATACTCAATTTTGAAATTGCACTTGAAAAGTAAAGCAATCTGATTTTTATATAATGTAAGTTACCGAAAAATTCAATAGATCTTGCTGGGCAATCACTACTGCTTTTATCCCATGGCTTTTGAATAAATGAAACAACCTGTATAAGACACTATCTAGTGAAGCCTTGCTTTAACATTTTAAAAACAATAACAATTTAACGTTGCCAAATACCATAAAATTTAAACTTGCGCTGATGTGATTACATATGCAATCCATTGTTATAATTAAAAGTGGTTGCTATGAAACAGTAACAAAGATAGTAATCATAAAGAAAAAGGCGAAATAAAGTGTCTCAAACTTACTTAACGAAGGCACAAAAAACGGGGTTTTTTGTGAAAACTCGCGTTTTTACAGAAAAAACGTCGACGTAGATGAGCTCAAAAACCAAAATTCTATCTAAATACAAAATTTTATCGAAATCGTTAGAGCCGTTTTCGAGATCTGAAATATAAATAAATAAATATATATATACAAGAATTGCTCGTTTAAAGATATTAGATATATTTAATAATATTTTTAATACTGAAAGCTAAACTGTATTGCATGTTGATGTATTATAAGTGCATGTAAACTTAAGTGCGAATAATCAGTAGTTTTGAAAATCAGAGGGAAACCCGTGATGATCACAGCGCATTCCTATGTAAAAGCGTATTTTTAGTTTTTACAAAACTATATTTTAAAATTATTAATGATTTTACCTGTCCATGTAAACACAACGTTTGTGCTAACTAAAATCTAAAATGAACACGTTTGGAAGGCTTTTCCCTATTGATTTTTTGTTTGTTCACTCTGCTCAACATCAACTAATCATTGATAATTGCAAGGTCTAATAAACGGTAGAACAGCCAAGGCCGTATCCAGAAAAAAATTTCGGGAGGGGCCCAGTTTCGCACATTGCCCAAACACACATACATTTTTGTGTGTGCTATGAGTCTAATTTCTAGCTGCCCCCCCCCCCACACGATGTTTGATGTGTGTGTGTGTGTGTGTGTGTTTTTTTTTCCTTTTTTTTATTCTTTTTATTTTCTTGAACTGGCCTTTATTGGGGGTAGGGGTATCAAGAGAGATATGCAATGAAAACTTCTTTAAATGGGGTAGAATGTCCGTAATTTTATTGGGTTCGGGGGTTTCTCCCCCGGGCAAATTTAAAAAAAAAGTTTTTAAATTCTGCATTTTGAGGCCTTGTATGGGGCAATTGGGACTTCAAAAACATGTTGGAAAAGTAGGCAAACAACAATCTCATAAATTTTCTGCATTCCTTTGCAAATTAAGATTAATCAAAGCATAAAAAAAATGTCAAGTTTAACAAACGATTAACATTAAGCGACAGAGAGGAAGGATAAGGGAGGAGAAAAGATTAACACATTATCACTTGCTGACATCGGTTTTCACTTAGTTACATAGTAGTTTTTGATCAGTTCCCCAACTCACCGAAAGACACAGCACTTAGTAACATAAAATAACCAATAGCATAAACGCATAAAATTCTTTAAAAGAAATAGTGTAGAGATTTAAAAAATAATTAACGAGAGAGTAATATTCTGGCCATTTAGTTAATTCATAGTTTAATTATTTGATAAGAAATAGGATTGAAGCATTAGTTATACATTAAGATTGAAACATCTGTTTTACATTATAAAACATTTCGGGTTTCGTGGGGGCCCGGGCCCGTCGGGCCCCCCCTCTGGATACGGCCTTGAGAACAGCCGAAAGTACCACTTTTGGGTCCGCAGGATTGTTTTGTACCTTCCAAAAAGAGAAAGAAGCTAGCGCGAAACATAAACAAAGCACATGCTTCATGAACTACAGAGATGAATCAAAATGTTCTCTGGATGCTTACTGCATAATGTTGCCAAATGGCTACAGACATGTATTATGTCCTAGATTTTTTTTCAAATAATTATTTTGATGTAAAACGCATCTTAAACGAAAGATAAATGTTTATTTTATTCATGGCATATTTCTTTAAAAGACAAAGAAAAATATTTCATTGTAAAAAATAATTTCAAAACTTGGTAGTTTAAGTGATTTTAAAAGCTGTCCATATGGATTCATTGAAGAGCATGTAACAGACCAGTGCTGCCATGTATGGAGGATAAATGGTGATAATTGCTTTAAATATACCCAATACTTGCTTTTTATGCATTGAGTTGCCTTATGACTACATTCTGCTAGTCATAAGGAGGACAAATTGTCCATGTATCCAATTGGCAACACCATGCAGTGTAGGGTGAAACTGCACTGTCAATTTAACCAAGGGTCAATCCAGGATATTTTGCTTGGGTCTGTTTTTGGAATTTTGGGAAAACTAATGTGTAATCTTGTGAAAAATAGATAAAACTGGATATATTCCTGATCATTTTTTAAGCATACAAACTGAAGACAGGTAGTGAAGTGTACATTTTCCTTTAACCTAATACAGAATTGGATATTATATTTTCAAACAAATGTGGGATATGTGAAACTGTAGACTTTTTGCTTGAAAGAAAACATTTTTAAACATATTTATTAGAATAACCGGGGAAATGATAGTATCCATGTCATAACTGATTTACTGTAGAATTTTTGTGAAGAATCCATTTTTTATTTTCTGAATTTTGTGAATGTGGTCTGTTTCTGAATTTTGTGAATAGTACGTTAACATACTTAATTTATCTTTAAATTGATCCCTGTTAACTCTTACTTGATTCACAAATTAAAATTTAAATTAAATTAAAATTGGGAATGAAGCTTTTGAATGCCAAAATTAACTAATTAACCAAAAGCAAATTATTAATGCTAGTTAATTTCGACAAAAGCAGTGTGTTTTCAATTTTTGCATTATAAAAGTGTATCCAGTGCTTTTTGTTCTTAATGTTGGGATTTTTTAATTAATTTTTGTGGTAAAGGGTAGCTGAAAACAAACAATTAGGAAAATAAAAAGAAGTGTTTCCTTGTTTCTAATGTAACCCTTGGCTGATACATACAGCCAACCATGCATACAGCCAAACATCATTAATCTGAACTAATAAAGCAGAAGTTTCCAAAGTCCATGAACCTCTACCTGAAAATTAACTAACTATGCGGACGCCTAAAAAAAGAGAGAACCTTGATTTGATACATTTGAATATCTTTTTTAATAGGTTTTTATGCTTTCCTCCCCTCCCCCTTCTTTCTTTAAATTTATTTATTCATTGCTCCGTATATTATTTAGAGCTCTTAAGGGTCATTTACACTATGTCCGAACGACACGTCCGTCACGATCTTTCTTCGCCAGCGGACGGACGTACGTCCTCCAAATAGGGAGAGGCATTCATACTGTGCAGACGAACGACAAGCACGTGACTATTCGCCTAATAAGAGAAATGGCGCGCTCATCTTGTAGAAACCAATGAAACGCTAGTTCAGCTGGCCTTGAATTGCCAGATGGCACTTGTACTCGGCTCTGATTGGTTGCTTGTTTGCTGGACGGACGACCGTCACGACAAATATCTACTTTCGCCGTACGGCAACGGGTTCCGATTGTGATGGCCTGCTGTCATGGCAACGTTGATCAAAAACTGGTTTCTGGGAAGAAAAATCGTGACGGACGTGTCGTTCGGACATAGTGTAAATGACCCTTTACCTAGTTTTCATTGCGTTACATAATTACTCTGAGTGATGAAAGTAAAAATCTACTAAAAACTGAACTAACTGTCAAGTATGCTTTAAAGCAAGGACTCTGGGGGGTTTGCTGTGGCCTGCATTTACGTGAGCAAGAACTTTTCCATTCCCTGTAAAGGTGCTTTCGTTTTAAATAAAATATTGTCGCTCATCTTTCGATTTCAATTGTAGTTGAGTCTAGCTAATTCAAATGTTCCTTCATCAAAAATATTTATTGAGGGAATTTGAAAAATAGTTGCGGCTGCAAATTCCCGATGGTTTTTCAATCTTGGATTTTCATGAAGGGGCTGTTTTTGAGATTCTGAATTTTGTGAAAAGTCCATTATTGGGTCTAATTTCTCTCTAAATTGACCCCTAAATGTTAATACATGATTTCTTTCTTCTAGGCAATTCTCCTCCGGCGGTAGTACCAAATAAAGGAGCTTACATGGCTACAGATCTTAAAAGGCTGCAAAAATATTTCCAAGTACCCCTTTTCCTCCCTGATGTAAGTTAATCATTTGCTTCATATTTTTGCTGTAATATAATTGCGAGAAATTTTTGTAGATTGTTATAGACGTTTACTAGTAAAATATTTAGTCCACCTGCTTCTGATCCCAGAAAAATTGTTTTTTAAAAGAAATAGTTGCTCTGCAAGATCAAGAAGTTCTCAGGGATAAAAACAGTTCCAAGTCAAAAAAGAGGAAAACTTGTGCGGCTTAAAATTCGGATAGATCCCCCCCCCCTCCCCCAATATTCTGCGAAATTAGACATGCAGGATTTCCTCTTAATTTGTGCCCTGAAATTTAAATTAAATATATTTAAAAGCTCTTAATTAAAAATTCACTATTTATTTTAAAGTCATTTGCAGTTTTATATGAATTAGACACATGTATCTCAAGAAATAAATTCTCTAATTAATAGTGATTAATAGTGAGTAATTAGTTTGATACTTTTAAAGATTAAAATAATTTTCCCAATTTTTTGACAAAGATCTTGAATATTTCAACTGCACTTTCTTAATTTCTACCTCCTACAATGGAAACTTATGTTTTTTGGCAGCATGCCAAAATGGAGTACATAGTTTGCCGATAATTGCAGGTCATCCTTGAGATTTCAATCCTGCTGCATCCTAAAAACGTTTCCATTACTTTGGAAGTTGGATATAATTTCAACCTCTACTACTTAAAATCAACTTATTTTAAGCTTCATTTTAATAATGGATGTACTTTTTTTTTTCTAAACTTGATGCACCATTAATTTTCTGATTGCGGAAAGAAAGAAAAAATACAAAAAGCGGAAGATCGCGGATCCGCGGAAGATTTTCATCCCTGAGTTCTATCGATTTGTTGTCGACTTAAATGTGTTTCTTAGTTCAGACATGATGGTGGCAACACCTTATGGGTTTCGTGGGTTTAATCAATTCCTTATGGGTTTCGTGCAATTATATATTCAAACCATCTAAGATCTGCCTCTGAGACATATTGGTTATACGAACAATGATTACCTGAACCCCTCTCTCCAGCTATTTTAGAAAAGTGATGTTCTGCTGTTCACACAGATGAATGGAGGATAATATATAGTACCAATTGTATTTCTAATTCTATAATTAACTTTATTGGTTTTGGAATTCAAATCCCGAATCAGCTTGAGCGTGTTTTTTAAGAAAGGCAGTCAATGAAGGATTTAATTAAATCACCAAACACAGAACGAAATCTAGCTTTATTGAAGCAGAACTGTTTGGCACAAACGTTATTCATTAAGCGGTGCTGACTGTATACTTATTAGAGACGAGTTCGGGCCCACTTTTGAAGTCCCGAGCCCGCCCGAGCCCGAGAATTTTTAATCCGAGCCCGCCCGAGCCCGAGTGATATTGTCTTGTTTTGAGCCCGACCCTGCCCGAGCCCGAAGGTATCAAACATCAATATATATATTTTTAATTTCCACTTGGGATGCACTACCATATGGTATATCGTAATAGCAATTGCAAATATATTATAAGTGGGTGCTATCTTTTTGAATTATTATTATTATTATTTTAATTTTTTTCCGATGTGCGGAAGCTGAGAAACGATGTATGGGAGTGGGAGATAAGGTGATAGATGTCATTTCTCTGAAACTCTTCCTGAACAAAGCAATTCTGCCATTAAGAAAAACTGTTCTCACGCTCTTAAGTACCCAATATTCCGTGAACGTTGTATTTGTATAAAAACTGACTATCTTAATATGAGATCGAGCCCGAGCCCGCCCGAGCCCGAAAGCTGCTTGAAGTTAAAGGGCCCGAGTCCGTCTCGGGATCGGACTCGGGCTTTCGGGCTCGGGCCGAGCCCGGCTCATCTCTAATACTTATCTCTAATGGACTGTCACATGCGGGAAAAAAAAAAACTGAAAAAACCCCTCTATTTTAAGTTTTCCTTTTCATACATTGCCCATGCCCAGTTTTCGATGTCATTTTCTGCTGGTCCCAGAAAAAGGCTACACTGATAATGTATAGAAAATTACAACGTAAAGAAGGCAGAAATAAGCAGGAATACTGCAGACACGTGTTTCGGCGTTACAAGGAACGCCTTTTTCAATGTAAAAAAATTGTAAGCTTATGGATGCACAGACATCCATCTTTTGTCGGATGTCTGTGCATCTATAAGCTTACAATTTTTTTGCATTGAAAAAGGCATTCCTTGTAACGCCGAAACATGTGTCTGCAGTATCCCTGCTTATTTGTGCCTTCTTTACGTCGTAATTTTCTTTGCATCTATAGCACAAAGGTATTTGTAACTTTACACTGAAAATGTTATGAATGATTCTGGATTTTACGTTTTTTTTTTCATTTCTCCCAATGTTTTTCTACAAGCAGGTCAAAATCTTTTTTTATCTACAAGAGTTGCATAAACCTTATATGGATGATTCTCCAAAGGTGAGAACAAAAAGTTAATTTTAAGCAATTTTAAAAATTTTCATATTTGCCGCCTATTTAATTTTTATCCCATAGCATGTGCACCTAGAATATAATATATAATCATAAAAAGACAGCTGGTACTTAAAAAATTATTAACAAATTTAATCAAGAGTCTGTAGATTACAGGTTTTGGAAATTATCATAATGTAAGTTTCACAATTTTTGATAATTGTTCATATGATTTTAGACTTTTCCATTGAATATGTTATTCAATATATTTTAAATTTTGCAATTAATTAATAAAGAGGATTAATGAAGCCCTCGAATGGCTCTTTATCTTCATGGAATAAAATTTTGTCATGATTTTAAAGAAATTATTCAAAGACAAAAAGGCATTCATTGAAATAACTATATAAACTTGTAGTTTGATTTACTGAGGCAAATAAGACGTGTAAATTCAGACAAATGAGATAAAGTTCAAAAATTAAAATAAAATTTTAAATAAAATTCAAATGTAAACATTTATTATTTTTAATTATGAATATTTTTTCTTATGTTTTAAATCAATTTATAATGTTACCGAAAAAAAATTCTTATTTTCCTTTGAAGATAGTTAAATTTTATTTTTAAAAGAAGGGAGGAAAAAAATATTCTAAAAGAATATGAGGAGTTTTTTTTTTCATTTCGCCAGCGCAAGTGATAAAGTCGGCAAACGGAAATTCCACCTACTAAATTTCCTGCATATCACATACTATGTGTTGTCGATAATATGAACTACTCGGCAATTTTTGCGGCTGTTTTTGTTCTCGTTCAGATTGTAACAATTGTTAAGTTTTTTATCAAGATAAGCTAGCTCCACAGCTGTTTAAAGTCGCTTTGGCATTATTTTTGTTTGGTCTTATGGTTCTGTGTGAGAGAGGCTTCCTCCGATCATTTGACCCAATCCCCCTTCACTACAAGTGAGGAGCTGCCAAGGGCAGATCCAACTTCTGGTTAAGGAGGGGGTCATTTTCAGAAAAGCCCCCCTTTGTCAAAGTGCAATTTTTGTGGAAAAATCGTTATGTTTGGTAATTTTTTTGTAATATTAGTCCCAAAAACAGCAATTCCATTCTATATTTGGTTGCTTAACCTTTAGGAATCGGGTGGTACACATGTTGTACCATAAGTCTCGTCTAGTTTAGAAGACAGGGTTGAGATTTTCACTTGAACCCTTTGGAGCCAGGGATTTTTTCAAGGTTTCATACGTCTGGTACGACAGTTTATACCTTCTCTTTTCAATGGAAAAGAAATCTGTGGTTCAACTGTCGTACTACCTGGGTCGAAAGAAAAATTTCTATATGAACAGCCCGGATTCAAAAGGTTAAGGGTTCATGACCAGGGACGGATACAAGGGAGGGGAGATGGAGCCATCGCCCCTCCCTTGAGGGACTCACTATTGGTAAATTTTCACCATTGAAGTGCAAAAAAGTCATTTTTAGACTCCTTAATGTTAGCAGGAGGGTGGTTTAGGGCTCTACTCTGGTTATGTTTCGAAATCGAAGTCCAAAACGTATGAGGTCAACAGGTGTAAACCAAGACATATAGTTAAGGGTACGCAATGGAATCAATCTTCTCTCCCTAGAAACATTTCTAGATCTGCCCTTTGTCGTAACCCCCATGACCCCCCACCCTCTGGATCCGCGCATGGGGGCTGCTAACAATCTTCTGCTTGAAATTCTCCCATAAGTCGATTGTATCGCCCATGACATTACGAATTCTCTCTTCTCGCAATGCTGGATTTATTGCTTGCTTCCGATGATAGTATTGAAACAATGAAGAGAAAACAGAGAGTGTCCCTACCCAATGCGTGACCTATCAAAGCATAAATTGTTAAAAAAAAATTTCTTTGTTTAAAATTTACAGAAGTTGTTGTAAGGTATAGAATGTGTTTTTAATGAAATTGCATCAAAAAGCTCATTTTTCCCACTAGTTCATTAAGTGGTAATTTTTAAACAATGTGCTTAGATTATCGACCCCGCCTCCAACTTCACATTTTCTCGCTTGGTACGTGTTTACCATTGGTCCGGTTGAAAACGTAACATAGCGGTTTCACTGTATTTGATTTATTGTCAGAAAAACTATTATTTCCCAAAAAACTATGAAGGGTAGTAATATCCAGGCCTGTCATTTAGGGGGGGGGGGGATCAGGGGAGTTCAATTGTCCCCACCCCCATCCCCATCCCCACCTTTGAGAAATCGATATATTTACCTTTATGTGGGCATGGTTTTTGCTGTTTTTTGGTATCATTTATGTTGAGTCCCCCCTCCCTTCTAAAAATGGGTGTCTCAGAATCATAAACTGCATTATGTATTAAGGGGAATGTGTGTGTGTGTGTCACCATTATTTACATAACAATCAAAATTTAAAACGGTTATTTACAATTTGTTTAGATAAAAATCTATAAATTTTTTCCCCCTCTTGTATAATGTCATGTTATTTATGCTATCCCGAATTTTGGTGCGAATTCCTTGATTTCAAAAAATAACAAGTATGATAACATAAATAGAACATTGTTAACCTTTTGGATCCGGGCTGTTTTTTGGTAATGTTTCTTTCGACCCAGGTAGTACGACAGTTGAACCACAGATTTCTTTTCCATTGAAAAGGAAAGGTATAAACTGTCGTACCAGACGTATGAAACCTTGAAAAAATGCCCAGCTCCAAAGGGTTCAAGTGAAAATCTCAACCCCGTCCTCTAAAAAAAAAAAAAACTTACGGTACAACATGTGTACCGCCCGGTTTCTAAAGGTTAAATGTTGACAAAATCTTTTGTCGGATATCTGTGCATCCATAAGCTCACAGTTCTTTGATTTAAAAAAGGCGTTCCTCGTAATACCGCAACACATGTCTGCAGTATTCCTGTGCATTTGTGCTTTTAATAACGTCGTATTTATGTTATCAGGGCTCCCATTGACGCGCTATAGCGTTTAAAATATGCGGATTTCAGGAAAGGGACTCAATGCTTGAAACTTGCGCTAAAATTCATCTTATCGCGGGACGAAAGTGTAGGTGGTGCGGATTATCTATGCTTTTTTTCAACCAACGCGACTTATGACGACTTCGTTGTCTGTAATGTTATTTATTTTACACATCCTGAGTTTATTTTTGATTATAGATTAAAAATAATTGTTTCACCTTATTCATTTTTTTTTCTGCGGAGTGCTGGACCCACTTTTTCAAAAGCGACGGGTCCTTGGGACCCAGCTTTGTGAGTATCTAGCGGGAGCCCTGTGTTATTATAATTTTGCACGAAGGTATTTATCTATTTCTATCACAAGTATGTTTAAAGTTTGATTGTTACATCCATAACAGTGGAATTGCCCTCAAGTAACTTAGCACATGTTTGACTTTTTTTCAGTGTGTGATGTTTGCTTTTTCTCTATTTCTTAGAATTTGATGGATTTAATAATGAAAGGTGGCTCATTAAATGCCCAAAGATTCATCACAGCTGTTGACCTGCAGAAATACGAATACCTTGAACCTATATCACGAGAAATGTGGCTACGATTGTACAAGACGGTAATTTTAGTTTTTCTCATTCTAAAAAAGTAGCTTACAGATTTAAACGCTGATTTGCCAGGACTATTTCATTGACCAAATTTATAAACTGTGGGGGAAAAGTAAAGGAATAACACGTTCTTGTAGAAAATTGCGAAACTGTCCGTCCTTAAAACGTTTTATGCATTCTTAGAATGAATATGAAGATAGTTTTGACTTAACTAAGTTAATGATTCTGTAAACTCTTGATTATCTGTTGTTCGGATTATCAGCTGGTCTTTCACACTTTTATTCTCTTTCTTTTTCACGATGATGATTTACTGAATGTAGAAAAATGTGAGTCATTTTTATCTTTTAAAGATATTTAATGTTACTAATTTTAGTTATAATTTAAAAGTATGTGCTATGATGTTATTGACTTTTATAGCTATTGTATACGCTAGTATCGTTTTTACCTTTTTTTCGGATTATCTGCGGCTACCGTGACACCCTAGTCTGTGAATAATCGGGAGTTTACTGTATAACTTAAAACTTTTGATAAATAACCTATTGCTTTATTATTGCATTTGTCGTTATTTACATAATAGATCTAAGATAGCAGTTCCAAACCTGGGACTAATCACCCAAAGGTGTAAAGTTGGGTTTTTTTAGGATACAGTAGCACCTCTCCGAGCAGGGTTTATCATTTCAATTTTCGGAAAAAGTATGTTCGCTTCCTGTTCCTGATCTTCAGCCTTTGGCTCAAGATCAGCTTAGGGGAGCTCATATTGGCTGTTAATGGGTTGGAATAATTTCAGAGTAAAAATTTCATTCATGTTTGTTCATTTGTTGGTCAGTGATCTGAATTGCGACAATCTCAAAGAGCGTTTTTATGAATCTCAGGCAGTTCAATGAAACTTCTGTACCAATAGGAGAGTGATAAATTGGGGAGAGAGTCAAAACAGACGCTATTCGAACAGTTCCGAATCCTTCCAGCAGGAAGCAGCAGTGGCGAGCGTTTGATAATTACAATGCCAACTGAGGCTCCCCGATGGAAAGCCAATGTAATAAAATATCATTTCCCTGTAGAAAATGTATCATGCTTCATTTTAAATGAAATTCAAAAATATATGTTAGATTTGCTTATACTAGGCATTACAAAAATTATCTCGCAATTGTGGTGAAAATCCTTCCAAGCGGCCACTCTGAGCTGTCAAATTCAAAGACTGAAGGGTTAATAACAATTTTTAAACGAATCGTTATTAACTAAGTAGTATCAGAACATTGTCTACTTTTTGATTTTTTAAATTATTTTACGAAGAAACAGGTGTTTTCTGTATCTGAATGATTAAAACTAATAAAATTCTTATTTATTTTCATCATTTAAAGGAAAAAACGCAATAGCTAATTTATTTTTAGACTAAACATTTTTGAGGGTAATTGCTGATATCATAATACGCAATTTATAGGTAATAGCCACCACGAGGTTGGGAATCACTGATCTAAGATTTTTCATCAGTATTTCTTTTTACTGTCATTAATCCAGTTAATTCCGTTATCCCAGCCTGATGAAAGTAATATTTTATCATAAAAAGTTTCTTACATTTTGTCACTGCGAAAAAATTCAAGAAAGTAGTTTAAAATATTCTATAACTTTTGATAGTTTATTATTTGGTCAGAAATATTTCTTTTTATTATCATTGATCCGGTTAATTTCATTAGTGTTATTCAGGGTATACTTCGCATTACATATTATACCCTTCAGGGCCAGAAAAATCTTTTAAAATTTTACATGCCCAGTTTTTTATAAATTGTACATTATTAAATACAGTTGAATTTATCGTATGGTATTAAGTAGAAAAAAAAGTAAACTAACAGCTTTTTCCTGAATCAAAAGTTATTTTAATATAAATCATTAAAAAATTACATAAATAAATAGTACTTTTGTACAAGTATATTTTAGCGGCACCAATTGAAATAAGAAGATCCATACCCATTTTTAATTTTTACATGCCCCGAGCATGGCTGACAAAATGATTTTCGAGCCCTGATACCCTCTGCTAATGGTATTGGGATTTTCCTTCCGTTTTCTATAACTTTGCTTATTATCACTTATTAAATGATAATCGTAAGAAGTTGTGACTTTGATGGTGATGTAGTTATTACTGCTAGCCTAAATACCAGCAATTAGAGTAAAAACTTTTCAATAAATAAATATCGGTAATTTTTTTTCATATTAAAGTTGTGTACTGTTGTAGTTTTCTCACATTCTTTTCTTTTTTAGCACAAAGACATTACAGAACTTGAAAGTTTTCAAGAAGTGAGTAGGTTTACTAAAACAAATGCTTTTGTTCAATTCCTGATTATATGTTAAAGTTGTTGTTTATGTACATGTTTTTAATTTTAGTTACATCTTATTATTCTTAAACTGTAAATGAATTAAAAGACTAACAAAAGTAAAGCTTAAAAAGATAAATAAAAAGTTTCTTTCTCAATTGGTTGGCAAAAAAAGATTTGGTACTTTGTGTTATTGTGTTTTGGTTAAAAATGAAAAAATACAAAAAAGTTTGATGAAAATGTATATTAAATTTAGGCAGCCAACACGACCCAAACTGGCTAATCTCAAAGAACTAACTGTTTCGCATTCCGCTTAAAACCAAAGGGTCCCAGGTTCTGCTGACATTGCATGCTTTGACCAACGTTAAAGGAGTGGTGCTTTTGTGTAACACTCATCAAGTTGCACATTGTGACTTTCTTAGTATTCCCTTATTCAGTGTGCAAAAATAGGCCATCCACCCTCTGAAGTCTTCCACAGTGGCAATTATCTTCCGGGTGCAATGTACCAAATTGAACTTTTATGCTATGTAATTCATTGAGACTCATAAATCACAGCCCCCCACCCCCGTTATAACAATCCTTATAGGCACACCTTATATTAGCCGGTATGCCACAAAATTCGAGGGTCACCAGATTTTCTATGACCCGTACCTGGTCCTTTCCGGCATGCCGGAAAAACCGAGGTTGGAAAAAAATAATTTAATACTAAAGCAAGAACACTAAAAACTTTAAAAGTAATATAGGTTATGTACTGGTGTGCCAAACACAAAAATATAATCTGCACTTTTTATGAAAATTTAATTATTGTCACGGGGTATAATTTGTTGCAACATATATCTAAATATTATCTAAATACATTGTTTTATGGTCATTTGTGAACGGGAAATGCTAAAATAAAATTTTCGAAAAAAGTGCCATTAATAGAGGCATAAAAAATTAAGAAGTGATTTCTCATTTGGCGCTCAGCTGCAGATATCACTTTTGTAACACGGCAGTATAGATCATTTTATTAATACAACTAAGTGATTTAACTTTGAAAATGTTAACAAATAATAGCAAGATAACACACCATCAAACTACCATGATTTATTTCATTTCGGAGATCTGAAATTCATTGGTATGTTTCAGAGAAAGGCGTTTATTATTATTTTTCCTTATAGTGGTTTGCTTTGTGGTCGAAACTGAGGAGAGAAATTTATTTTTGTTTTGTTTGCAAAATGAACCTTGAACTATCCGACATGCTGTAAAATTCGAATTTTCCGGCATGCCCCCTAATGCGGGGTAATACCCTAGCATGTTTGGTTCCTGGGGTCAGCCACAAAGCAGAATATTTTGTGAAGTTCTGCAACGTAAAACCATTTTACCAAAATTGTTCTGCAAGTACTTCAAGCACTACACGTGGGGCCGTGGTGGCCCGATCGGTAAGGCATCGGACTCTTGTCCGGAGGGACCCGGGTTCGATCCCAGCCGATCAAAGATCCACCGTCTTGATTAATGGTGGCTGGGAGGCGTTAAAAATGTCGTTGTCACAAAGTCCTCCAAGTGAAACGATACCTCTGGGGGTGCTGGGCCTATGGTTTGCTCGACCCTAGGTTCTGGTTCAAAATTAAGAACAGAGCGACCTTCAGGGCCCTATCCCGGTTAAATCACGAAGCTGTGGTAGGTACGGGGGACCCTGGAGTGTGAAATGATTGAAGCACTACACGTGCATAGAAACGTGACCTTTTTTAAAAACTGATCCCAAAATTCAAAACTGTTTCATACAGGTCTATGAAAGGAATATTTGTTTATTTGTTCAGTACAGTCTTACTTCAGAAAAAAACATGAAATTAAAATTTCAGGTACACATTCTTGACAGAAAAGGAAAAACCCAGTACTATGCCTCCATTCTTGGCAGCTGAAAGTGCTGCCTCTGTTCCTCCAAACATCAGGGAGCTCTGAGTGCTCTGACACTGCATTAAAAGCAATGTTTTCACTAAGAATTACAGCACATGGCCAAAAGTGCAACCAAGTGATGGCTACGAAGATGTTGAGTGGAAAATGTTTGCCTTATATAGCGAATCATGAAGGGATTAGTCTTCGAGGGAGGTCACTTAAGGTATATAAGACAGGTGTAGCCACAGATAATTTTCTGCAGAAATCCTGCAGATTTCTGCAGATTTTCTCCAGATATCTTTTAACTAAACATGTAATTTTGAGCAAATTGTAGATTTTCTCCCGTTCGTAGTAAATCTAAAATTCCTGCAAGTGTCACAAAAAATTCAACTTTTTGCTTTTCTGCCTAGTAAGCTCTATATGCCGTAAAATTCGAAGAAAACTGCAGAATTTGTGCTCAGTTTCTGCAAAATATATCTTTAGTTGCAAAAACTAATTGCAGAAAATCTGCCTTTCCGCAGAAAGTGTTTCGGAATTTTCCCTCACATTTGGACAGAATTGTTCTGCAGTTCAAGTATTTGTTCTGCGACGTACGTTCCACATATAGCAGTATTCTGCTTTGGGGGGGGGGGGGGGGTCGGTAACCTATGCCACCACCTGGGACAGCGTATTTTGTGATGAAAACAGAAATATTAGTAAATACTTCAGTTCCCTGAGATGCACAGTTTTAATGTTAACAGGATATTTCAAATGTTGTACAAGAGTTTAGATATGCAAAAGGTTGTTTGGGATTAAACTAGAAACAGAAATTTTGAGTCTTGCATCCTCAAATCTCAATCCTGCAACACTGGACTGATCCCCTGGTTTCTTGCAAACTAGTTTTAAAGTGTACAGGCTATTCAATGCTTTTTGCAATTTCAAGATTAAACTGACAATAATAATCTTAAAACAATGACATCTCTTCCTGCATGTGTGGAAATTTTACGTTGTTGTTGTAATCAGCCAGGCTGGCAATTCACTATTCCAACTGTACCGCCATTTGGTGGGAAGTCAGACTTCCACGGTAGACACACATGCCATGGAGACTCATTTGTAGGGCAGACAGGGGTGCCCCCCCCCCCCCCCCCCAAGCTCAATGGCACAAATTCTTCCCCAAAAATTTTCACAACCCTCTTGTGCTTTTTATTTTTATTTTTACCCCGGTTTTTTATTTTATTTATTTTTAAATATTACTTATTTATTTTTTAATATGATTTTATAAATTAATTTTTAGAAGTACTATATATGCACAGAATAGAATCGCTTTTTTGCTCTTCCACACATTCCAAGCACACACACACAAAAATAAATAATGATAAAGAAATGAAAGAAATAATTTAAACCAAAAAAAATAAATTAATGAATAATTTTTGTTTAAAAAAATCAGTAAATAACTTTAAATGAAAAATAAATTTATAAATAATTTAAATAAATAAATAAATAAATTAGTTTACCCCCCCCCCCCCCCAATTTTGATGGCGCAACTTGCGCCATAATCCGCCCCACCCCTGTGGGCACCCCTGAGGGCAGGCAACCAATCACAGCACAACAAGACAAAGAAAGGACAAGGACAGGAGAGAGAAAATGACAGCCACGCCCGAGCCCGGATTTGAACCCGAACCTCCCCATCCAATTAGACTTATCTGACCACTGGACCAGGTGGCTGGGATGAAAATTTATTTTCCCTTCAAATTCTTCAACTCTATTAACAGACTTGCAAATTTTCAGTATTTTTACAGAATTCAGTACTTTTTAAAATAGCAAAATACTGAGTGCAGAACAAAAAGAATGGGCATCACAAGCTAAATTTAACATGTACCAATTAATTTCATGTATCCAATTAAAATAGTTGCCCATATAGAACCAGAAGCCCATGCTTGAACTTGCAGGTGTAGTATAATTTATCAACAGTTTTGTATTTGCTCACACTGACGTAATTTCAGCATTTTTCATTCTATTGTTGTCACATGTCTGCATTAATAATCATGTCTGACTCTCTTTTGCTTAAATCTATACACAAAACTGTTCGTCAATATGCATCTAATCAATACTTAAGAATAATTGAATGTTCATTAGAAATGTATTATCTTGCTCAGATTGAATACATCTTTAATATGACCCATTGCATTCATGCTGTAGTTAATTTTTATGAGCAAGGTTTTTTCTTTTCTTAGGCCGGTAAAGCAATTGGAATGGACAGAAACACACTTCAGAATGCGATACAAAACATCAATGACCCCTCCACCAAACAGAGGCTCAGAAAATACACAGAAGAAGCACTAGAGTATGGGGTAAGTTGACAGGTCGATACATTTTTGTGAAATAGAATTTTTGTGGCAGTCAGAGATTCCAGCCGGTTCCGACTAGACCGAGGCAGAAATATGCAACACACCACCAGCTTGTTTATTTCATCCATGGACTGCAGAATGGTCGGAAGAATTTATAACATTCTGCCAATTTCGGATACTTCTCAAATGAAGTTGAAATTATTATGAAAAGCTTCTTTAATTTAGTTTTCAAAGCAGTTTTGGATTTCATGATGCCTGAAAGTAATTAATTTCTTTGTTTTTGCTCAAAAAGCAAGCCTAGTATAAAAATTGCCTAGTGTTTTTTTAAGGTGCTTTGCATTAAATAAATTATTTGCCTTTTTGTTGCCTCTTCGAAAGGCAATGTCATAACAGGCTAGCTAGGCCAAATGCTCCATAAATGGTTCCTAAAAACCAAGGGTTACCCAACCCCCTGAGATTACTGCATAGAAAGATATCAATATATACGTAAAAGAGGTGGAGTAGGGTACCTCATAAATGAGAAAAGTTTGGGAACCATTGAGCGAATCTACTGCATGACCTATTCTACACATTTTACCTAAGACTTTGATCAAAAGTACCATGAGAAAAGCTGCCATTGCACTACAATCTGCAGGTTGTTAATTATCAATGCATGAATGATTTGAATTCACTAAATGAGAAAATGAATTAATTAGTTTTTTTTTAATTTGAATTGGAACTCTACTTGAGTAACATTGGTTGTTTTTAATGATGACTGGAAAACTGTTGAAGAAAATTCTTTTGTATACCTATTATCATTGCGTATGCACTGGCATGTTTTCCTTTAACATTTTCATTTAAGACAGCCTTTTTTTCTTTTTTTAGGCATTTGGTGCACCCATTATTGTAGCACATTCAACACAAGGCCCAGAAGTGTTTTTTGGCTCGGATAGATTTGAACTTTTAGCACATGTTATAGGTGAGACAAAGTTTAACTGAATTAGTTAGTGGTGAAATATTTCATACATACATTCATATTTGTGACGTACGTTCATTGTTAGGTCTCAAAGTTCAAAATATTAGGTTCCAGTGAATGATGGAAGACATCTTTCGCAGTGACACTAAAGTTGCAAAATCAATTTCTCTCATAGGTGCAAAAATTAGCACTTTTTGTAAAATGTTGGCAGTCTTTTAGACCTCATATATTGATAATGGGCACACCAGGCAGGGTTTGAAAAAACCTGGTTTTTTTGTTTAAATTAAAGATCAGCTCGCCTGGGTTTTTGATGAAAAACCCGGGTTTTTTCAAGAATCATTTTAATATCATTCTGTATTCAAAAGTTGTACACATACTTTTACATTTAATAGAATCAGAAGAGCCCTGAAAAGAGGTCACTGTTACCTCCTAAAAAACTTCTTTGACAAATTTGGAAAAAGCATCAAGGGCGTAGCTAGGGGGGTGCAGGGGGCTGTAGCTGCACCCCCTAGATCAGAGCCAATGGGAGGTCACTGTAACCTCTCATTGTTTTGTTCTTTTAGAAATATTTTATACCATCCATTGGTTTAAGGTGTGCATGACTGAATAAAGTAGTTTCTTTGAGTTCATAATTTCTTCCTTTTTTTGCGCAAATAGAATTTCAAGCACTTTTTTCTCTTTCTTTCTTACTTTTTTCTTTCTGTTTTTATTGAAAAATTTGACTTTTATTCTTATTTTTGTTAACTTTATAGAAACTGCGTTATTATATCTAGTATTGATTACTTTTCAGAAAATGATAGTAAGCTTGCCTGTTCTTGAGAAGAAAATTTTTAATTTACCAAATGAAACTCAGAACTTTACTGAATGATTAAAAAATAAATAAATAAAATACAAGAATGCATACTTATCTATGTCTACCAAAAGAGACGTGAGGCATCACGAAAATAAATAAATTAATTAATTAAAGAAAAAAAAGAAAATAAATAAATAAAATAAAGAAGTTCAGCCTTGCAATACTGTCTCACTGTTTTCAAATTTCATCAGCCAATTTGTATCGGATAAGAACTTTTTGGGAGGTCACAGTGACCTCCTATTGGGGTGCCACTGCTTGCAGCCCCCTAACGTGAGTCCTGGCTATGCCCTTGAAAAGCATTGTAATATACAATTTTTTAACCCATCAATGCCTATCGTCCCTTTTTAGGGACGGTCCAAAAAAGGGTCTGAATCTCCCCAAAATGAACATTTCAACCAAATAATAGTGTTCAATTAGTACCTTGGTATTGTCTCAATTCGTTATTCACGGATTGCAACACATAACCATTGTAAAGTGTGTTCTGTAGCAGTTTAAATTTGATCTTTATCAAAAATGACATTGTTCACAATCTCAAGAAAAAAAAGCTAATTTCTAAAGTTATTCCCAGCTTCCCAGTTTATGTTAATGGCTGATTTTATTTCTTCTTATAAAAAAATCTTTTTAAATACACTGCTCAAAACAATTAAAGGATATTGAGATTTTGGGTTGATTTTGCACCTAAAGACCATTTTGGCTGATTGATATATTATCGACTACATGTAGTAAGCTATAAGAGATAAAAATTACATTAGTTTGGTAGAAAAAAATGCTTTTTATTCAGCTTTTGGGTACCAAAGGGAAAAAAAGGAAAAAAAAAACACATTTTCTGAAAATGAGAAAAACAAATGAAAAAAGGGTTTCCTTTGAAGAGAACCACTTTTAATAGGGGTATGGTTTCCCTGGACAGCTAGCAGTATTAAACACCTCTGAGGCATGGACTCAATGAGGCTATTAATGAGGGGCTAGGGTATTCTGCCCCATTCCTCCTGAAGAGCTCTTTCGAGTGTCGGGAGAGTTTCTGGAGGTGATAGGCGTTAAGCCACTCCTCTTCCTAGGATATCCTAAGTATGCTCTATTGGGCTCATATCCGGAGAACACGCTGGCCACTCCATACGTACAATTCCTTTAAAAAGAAAATCATTCACCAAGTTAGCGCGATGTGGCCTGCAATTGTCGTCCATTAAAATGAAGTCATGCAGCATAAAGGACGACAATAGGTCTGAGATTCTCGTCCCTATATCGATGACCAGTCAGAGTTCCATTTTGGAAGATATGGAGGTCGGTTCGACCATCAATGGAAATGCCGGCGTATACCATCACACCTCCACCACCAAATCTGACACTTTCGCGCACAAATGCTGGATTATTTCTCGTACCACGTTCCCTCCAGATGAAACCCGCCTATTATCAGAATGAAGGGAAAAGCGGGACTCATCAGAGAACAGGATATTGCACCACTTATTTCTTCTCCAACTAACGTGCTCCGTTGCCCACTTTCTACGGGCACGACGGTGACTTGCACTTAATCTGACACACACCATTGGTCGACGGGTATACATGCCAACGGCGTGGAGTCGATTTCGGACAGTTTGTGTTGAAATACAGGTGCCAGTAGCCGAGCAAAGTTGTCGTTGCAGTTGAGTGACTCATATTTCAGTGCCTCCGAGCCGATAAAGCTAAATAACGGTCTTCATTGGGCGTTGTAGCCGGTCTACGTTCTTGCCCTGATCTATGGGCAGCACTTCCAGTCTCTAGAAAACGGTTCCAGACCCGGGAAACTACACTTTGAGAAACTCCAATGGCTTCCCCTACCTCGGCTTGTGTTTGACCTCCCTCTAGTTTGCCAACAACTCTAGAAGCTTTTGAATCGGTCAAATGTCTTCGTTGAGACATGGCTTACATCAGAACAATGCTCTTACAGACCGTCGAACATTCTTTTCTGCCTTATCTTATAGTAAAGTGAGTGAAATTTCATTCGCTGTCGCTAAAGCGTCGTTTTCGACGTCAAACTCAAAATTTGCATACTATGAAGTTGGAAAATGAGCAAAATTTTCATTTGTAACTCTCTTCTTAACTTTTATGCAAAAAAAAAAGTTCTTAAAAATGTTTAAACCCTTGTTTTTATAGGAAACTTACAATATCCTTTAATTGTTTTGAGCAGTGTATTATATTGTAGGCAGAAAAAAATTTGAGTCAAACAAGTATGTACCCTCTGGGGTCTATCGTAACTTTTGAGGGACGATTTTTCTTTCCTTAATAAAACAATTATTTTTTACATAATATTTTTTCTATTATTTTTTCTGTCCATTAAACAGTTTGTAACCAGTATACAAAATATCTTTGGAAAAAAAAAGTCAGGCATTAATGGGCTAAATTGATATTGAATTGAGTTTGTAGATTGAAATAATTATTGCTTTTTTTTTATTAGCCTACTTTCCCGTTAAAAATAAAAGAAAGACGAAAAAAGTATTAAAATTGGCTTAATGCATCTAAAAAATATCGCCAAGTCCAAAAAATATCGCCAAGAAAAATAAAAAGGTAAAATGAATATCGAAAAATTAAAAATTTGAAAGTAGGGTATTGAGATGGGGAATTTGTGTGTCGGTCTGTCTGTCTGTCCCCCCCTAATAACTTTTGAATGAATATTCCGATTTGGACAAACTTTTTTTTGTTGGAAAGATCTCGGCGAGTACAGCTCATTCCCATATTTGATTTTTCGATTTGAACAATTTTTGGTTCAACTTTGAGCTGTTCAAACAACCTGTCCCGCGATGCTAACTTTTTAGTTAACAGTCCGATTTGAACAAACTTTTTTTTGTTCGAAAGATCTTTTCAAGGATACTTCATTCCTGTATCTACATTTTCGATTTGAACAATTTTTCGTTCAAGCAACCTTTCCCCCCTAATAACTTTTGAATGAACATTCCGATTTGAACAAACTTTTTTTTGTTGGATAGATCTCGGCGATTACAACTCATTCCCATATTTGATTTTTCAATTTGAACAATTTTGTTCAACATTGAACCGTTCAAGCAACCTTTCCCCCCCCCCTAATAACTTTTGAATGAACATTCCGATTTGAACAAACTTTTTTTTGTTGGAAAGATTTCGGCGAGTACAACTCATTCCCATATTTGATTGTTCGATTTGAACAATTTTTGGTTCAACTTTGAACCGTTCAAACAACCTGTCCCGCGATGCTAACTTTTGAGTGAACAGTCCGATTCCAACAAACTTTTTTTTGTTCAAAAGATCTTATCAAGGATACTTCATTCCCGTATTTACATTTCCGATTTGAACAATTTTTCGTTCAACATTGAACCGCTCAATCAAGCTGTCACCCCTAATAATTTTTGAGTGAACAGTCCGATTTAAATAAACTTTTTTTTTGTTCGAAGGATCTCAGCATTTAAATTTTCAATTTGAACATTTTTTCGTTCAACATTGAACCGTTCAAGCAACCTTTCCCCACCTAATAACTTCTGAGTGAACCATCCGAATGGAATAAACTTTTTTTTGTTTGAAAGATCTCGGAGAGGTTCATTCCCTTATTTCGCTTTTTGGTTTGAACCATTTTTCGTTCAATATTGAACCGTTCAGAAAAAAATTTAACATTAGCGCCTACGGGGAATTTAAGTTGAATGTTGATCCTGGAACTTAAAGTCGGATTTTCTTCAAACTAACTTTGTAAAAAAAATGGTTTTGATAAATAATGTTTGTAAAGTACTTTTCTGAATAATCTTCTGTGAGGACTCTGATTCTGACTCCGACTCCACAAACATGGCGGAAATGCAGATTCAGAAAAAAATGACTGACTGTGCAGACGATTTTTTGTTTATTTATTCATTTGTGTTATTTTATTTAATACTATTATTTTTTTTTTTGGCAGACGATTTTTTTTTTGTAACAAAAGTGTTTCATTCACGAGGGCATTTTATTCTTTATTTATATTTAACAACTGGCAACGGTTTAAAAGTGAAAATCGAGACATTTTATCGACGGACGAGTTTTTTTTCCTTTCTTTGATAAAATGTGTTTTGATGTACTTTGTACTTTTATTTATTTATTTTTTTTTTTGAAAACGATTGAGGAATTTTTCTACGGAAGAACTGTAACAGTTACATTCTTTAAAAGGTGCGACAAAACTTCATTTATTCATTTATTTACTTTTTATGTCTCTATTTCATCTGATGAGAGGGGTATATTTTGCTTTTAGAAATCAGCTTTAAGTGCTAAAAAGGTATGTTTGACATAATGTTCAGTCTCAGATGATCAAGAGAATAATGATCAGATGCTAGAATGCCGATGTCGATGTACGGGAAAGTAGGCTCGTTTAGTTCTTGACAGAACTTCTTGTTATCTTTTAAGTATTAAAAAAAAAAAAAAAGAAGGGAAATTAGTGTGCAGTTTTATTTTTAATACTTAATAAACTGTCAGGAAAGGATGATGGCAATTTCTGGACCAGGTACGGACCAAGATTAAACATTATAGTAACAAACTAAATATCATAACTAAATTGATCAATACCAAGGTCTAGGCTTAGTATGGATCAAAATATTCGTAATATTTAGTTTGTTTCTGAAATAAATGTTTCCAACATGAAGTAAATTTTGAAAAAAACTCACTTAACCCATTTATGCCCAAGTTTTTTTTAGCAATTTTTATCTGCCTAAAACTCTTACTTGGAATAGTTTACATACATTTTAGGCTTGAAATAGTTCGCGGTTGCCGTATTTATTAAGTCATTTAACGTCCTGTTTATGGGATATTTTGCAGATATGTGAGCAAAATACGACCTCACTTGACTTTACTTTTGCAAAGTTTCATTACAGAAGGCATTTGTGATCAATTTTGAGCAAATCATTTTAAAATAGTTTAATTTTATGGAAAATAAGTTCGCAAAAAAAACTTGCTTTCTGTGGCTACCCATGCCGGATCGTTGCTGGACTGATTTGTCTGAAAATAGCTGTCAATAAATGTCTCTCTGACTCTGATGTTCAACTAGTAGTTCTAACTGGTTTTCTCAAGAAGGACTATTTAACTCATGAAAAACAGATTTAGTAAAATGATATACCCATTACAGGTTTTTGCATGCAGTAACTAACAAGCGTCCCGTTTTTAGGCTACTGAACATAAATGGGTTAACCGACATAGCAGGTTTTTTCAAGTGGGCCCGCCCGAAAAAACACAGGTGGGTTTTTTCGGGCTGGGCTCGCTTTGGAGAACCCTGATACGCGTGCAAATAATTTTTGTGTCAAAAGGATGTATTGAGATGTTCTTTTGATTATTACCTATTTGAAATTTCATTATTACACTAGTATTGTGGTTCACTGGTAATAAGCAAACATTTAAAAAATCATATTCGCTTGTGTCACATTCACTATTTTTACCCTAACAGATTTTGAGTGCAGACTGCTGCTGTTCATAACTTATATATATGCATTTACAACAAACTTTTTCCTTTCAGGTAAACCTTGGCTAGGACCTGTACCTACTTCACCAAAGCTTTAGGTGTTTATCATACTTACGGTTATTTTTATGAATATCTTTTATATAAATCTATATTACATTTGATTATGGATGATGTATTCAAAAAAATTGTTTCTAAAAATAAATTTTTAATTTATTTTCCGATAAAAAGCCTTTGATGCTTCATTTTAAAATGTATTCACTATGTGTTTTTTTTTCCTTCACAGTTATTAAAAATTCATTGTAACTTCTTAATTTCAGAATATCAACCATAGCTATTTCAAACGAATCATTGTTTACAATTTTAAAAATTACCAAGTAATAATGCATTTAAATAATTTTAAAACACTTTGGTATAACAATAAACATTAAGCATCATTAAAATCCTACTACTTGTCCATCAGCTAATTAGGATTAGAAAAAAGAATTGCTGTATTACTCTGCAGCTTAGCTATATAGGTGGCATCTAAGGGTAGTAATTCGTGGTGTCACCCCCCAACTTAAAAAATATATATTTCACCTATCTCCAAAATAAAATAGAAAAAGTTTTTTTATGTTTTATGTAAAAACAAAATTCGCACAATATTCATAAATAACTTTTTTTTTTGTCAAAACAAAATTATGTTAGCTAACTTACAAAAATAAATTATGAACCCATTTTATGTAAAACTTGCTTTTTATGTATAAGTGCTCCATTTTTGTTGAAAACAATTTTTCTCATTTGATGAAAAATGATTAAATAAGCTTTGTGCTAAAATATAATTAAAGTTAAAGACCTACATAAATAAAGCACAAATTATGTAGAAAGTACAGAAAATAGCTATTTCAAGGCTACAATGGAGCCTTTCCACCATTGCAAAAAGCTCATCACACAACATAAAAGCTGGGAGAAAACTAAGCGCGAACCACAGGGACACCGGTATATATATACCAAAGGAGTCAGTATGTAGGAACTCACGACAGAAGACAACAACTGACCAATTAGCGAACAGCAAATCAGCCCAGGACAGCGGAGCAATCGAGAAGACTACCAATGGAAAGGCAGGAAACAAAAAGAGTGGGAGAAAAATGAATCGGCCTGAAAACGCTATTTTAAAAATTGCTTCCAGATGTCAGGAAAAATAGAACCCTGGAAAAGTCATTGACCAAAGAAAGAATTTTCCAAATATAGTAAGCTCTCAAAGATTGAGGTCATAAACTGATAAACATTTACGGATAATTCTAGAGGAAGAAAAAAATCAAAACAGTGACCAAAAGTCCAACAATGCTGAGCAATGGAAGAACGTGCAAGTTCTTTATGTTTAACATAATTTTGATGCTCTTTTAGACGATGCTTAAGAGCCCGTTTAGTCTGACCGACGTAGCCAAGTCCACATTTGTAAGAGATGCTATAAATACCCCAGTTGCTATAGAAACCAATGGGATGCTTCAAATTTGTAAACTTCATTTTATTCATAGGAGAAAAAGCAATATCAAAACCAAACCTTTCAAAATCTTTGCAATTTGATGATTTATTTTTGGATAAGAGGGCAAAACAATGGTATAACCAACCTTAAAATCGGAAACCTTGCTTGAATAAGCGGGCTTATAATTAGGCTATTATATATAAAACTTAGGCTATTATATAAACTTCAAAAAAATCTTGAAACATTTATATACATATATTTTTTTTCTTTTTGTATATGCAAGCATTTAGGTTGTTCCAGATTGTTTAAACCATTGTTCTAAGCCCCAAAGCAGAATACTTAGTGATGTTCTGCGACGCAAAATTTTTGCCCAAAATTGTTCTGCAAGATAGATTTATACATTATATATTTACCGTCAAAATGTTACCAAAAAGTGTTTTCTCATTTTTACATATAATATACACATAATATATGCATCATTAAATCGACTGTAAGAGAGTGGACATCCAACAGTTCAAATTAACTACCATAAGAAAAGAATGAGGCTCACCCTGGTTGTTGACAACATAATTCAAGGGAGCAAGCTAATCACGGCAGTACTATCTATATTTTTTAAAAAATATATCAGATTGAATGCAATTGTTTATTTTATTTCCAAAAGGCTTGTAACAGAGTGGACAATTCGAAACATAGAAAAACATAGAATAGTGTTTTTTGGGGAATTTTTTTTCATTTGCGTAATAAACTGTAGAAATGGTGTCAGAAGCATCTTTTGTGCACTGCAGTGTCATTTATTTTGTTGTTACACTTCAGTTTAATTTTAAATCACATTGAAAATTCTAGCAATTTGAAGCTGGGACACGTCATTTTCTCCTTCTTCTGACAAAGATAATTTTTGTTGTGTCCTTTCTAAATGGAATATACCTAATCAATTGATACTTGATGGCACAAAATTAAATGGAGAACCAATAAAAAATACACTTAATGGGTGGGAGTTTTTAATATTGATTTTAAAAAATTCTAAAGTCTCGGACATGATTTGTACCATTTTCG
Organism: Uloborus plumipes; assembly: GCA_038373865.1. Lineage (NCBI taxonomy): Eukaryota > Metazoa > Arthropoda > Arachnida > Araneae > Uloboridae > Uloborus > Uloborus plumipes. Next base: position 28,133 of record JAXGGA010013491.1, read on the forward strand.
TTGGAATGACCCATATGGGTCATTTTCACCATATGCTTACATTTCAGAATTTTTAAGTAATTTTTTTAACTTGCTATTTTCTTTTAGAATCACAAACAGATGTTTTGTCACATATTTTAGGTGTGTGAAAAAGTAATTGGTTGTACACTTTGATGCATAATTAAGTATTAAAATGCTGTCGTAAAACTTTAAATTGCAAGACAAATTGTCGTCCATTACCATACAAAATCAATATGAAATCTCACTTTTAAACTATATCATAGCTCCTAGAACCAATTTCATTTGAACTTATTGGGGTCCCTGATGCTTAAAACGATTGTCAGAGCTGGCCGATTGGGGACCGTTAAACAACAGAAATGTTGTGATACTGAGGCACGATTGGGCTGATTGCAGTCAACAAAGTTTTTATTTACAGATATGTACAGGTATGACGATGAAATGATTTGTAAATGAATCCATGAACAAAGCTTAAGCCTGGCAAGAGCCAGCATAACCCGTCTCGCACTCCGCGAGAAGAACAATAACCACCTCCCGTATCAACGGGGCCGAGAGACCAACCTCTCTCCAGCACTACCAGGGGTCGACTGCCCCCTCCCTTGCGCTCCTCTCCCTCACCCCCTCTTCCCCACTTTTGGAGAGGCGCGTTGCCGGCTGTGACAACGATGTTTGTGATTATTAAAATAAGGATCAAAAACTGTATGGTAACGGATTTGACATTTGGTAACGGACTTGACATTTCAACCAAAATGTCAAATTATGGCTAGGTTGTCGAATTTGAAAATTGAACAACCATATGCATTTTCTTAAGAGTTGTATAATAAACAATATTTCGGGGTAAAAGTTCAGAAAAATTAATAATTAATACTGAAATCTTTGGTAACAGACTTGACAAAGAATAAAAATACGCACCTGAAAGAAATCTTGTGCGAAACACCACAGCAATGCTTCTCGACTCAGGAAAACAAAATGGTACGAAATAGTTACTACACTAGTTTGTTAAGTTAACTGAATACGTGCTACCATCTTTTGACTGCAATAAATACCTTTTTTAGCTAAGATAATCTTAGGGTAACGGACTTGACAAGAACTGCCGGACAAAATATATTCATACATTTCTTAATGAAAATAAAATTACTCTTGTCAATATTTACTACGAATATCATGTACTAATAGTCAATATATAAAAATAATGTGTTGTGTATACTTTTTTATACAATTAGGTACATAAAAAAAGTAGTTGAACTTGCGAAAATTCGAAATGGACAAGCGTTTTAGCCTTGATTCTCATTTTTAAAGACTTGTATAAAAATAAATAAATAAATTTAAATTATTTTTTGAGTGATAGAATTTTTTTTTGGGTACACCTATTTTCCTAATTTTAGCCTGATGTTAATTGTTTCAAATATAATTACTTCGTCCCCGCTATTCTCTCAAGTGGAAAAATTGTTTTAAAATAATTTAAATGACTTTTTTACTTCAAACTCCGTCAGAAATTCTGCGGCCAAAATGTGAAATCCCGAAAAACTAGAAAGGAGACTCCCTTCCCCTCCACCCTGCGTTTCTCTTTCGCGAAAAAATTGTTTTAAACATCATTTGAATAAATAATTTTCACTGCGAGTTCCGTAAGTGCAATTCTGCGGCAATATGTGAAATGCTGCAGAACTTTAAACAAAGCTTTGCCTCCGAGATTCTCTCACCGGAAAATTGTTTTTAATTCAATCTGAATAACTAATTTGCGGTCAAAATGATAAGGTCATCAGAACTACAGACGTAGCTTGTGTCCCCTCGGTTCTTCCGCAGGAAAAATTATTTGAAATCTTAATTTGTTCTGTAAGATTCGTCACAGCAGTTCTGCGGTCAAAACGCAAAGAGAACTTCAAGTGAACCCCCCCCCCCCCCGCCATTTATTGATGAGTAACGATTTATTGTTTCAAAGAAAATTTGAAAAGCTAATTTGTTCTGGAAGTTTCATTGCTGACGTTCTGTGGCCAAAATGTGAAAGCCCGTAGAACTTTAAACGAAGCCTGCGCCCCTCGATTCTCTCAACTGGAAGAGTTAATACTTTTAAACATCATTTGAATAACTAATATGCACTGCAAGTTTCGTCTCTGAAGTTCTGCGGCCAAAACGTGAAAGATCGCGAAACTTCAAGCGAGTACCCTCCCCCCCCCCTCCCGCGATTCTTTCACGAGGAAAAAATGTTTTCAACATTGTGGAATACCTAATTTGTACGCAAGTTTCGTCACTGAAGTTCTGCGGATAAAATGTGTCGTCCCGCAGAATTTCAAACGAAGCCCGTTTTCCCGCAATTTTTTAACACGGAAGAATTAATTGTTTAAAACATAATTTGAATAACTATAGTTTGTACTGCAAGTTTCGTCACTGAAGTTCTATGGATAAAATGTGTAGGCCCTCGCAGAACTTCAAACGAGTCCCGCTCCCCGCGACTTTTTAACGTGGAAGAATTAATTGTTTTAAACATAATTTAAAAAACTATTTGTACTACACGCTTCGTCACTTAAGTTCTGCGGCCAAAATGTGAAATCCCGAAGAATTTCAAGCGAAGCTTGCGTCCCCGCGATTTCCTCGTGAGGAAACATGGTTTAGAAAAACAAAGTGTCGTCACTGAAGTTCTGCGGATAAAATGTGAAGACCTGCAAAACTTCAATTGAAAATCTGCGACTCTCTTGCGAAAAAATTGTTTCAAACATAATTTGAAGAACTGATTTGTGTACCTACCGCAAGCTTCGTCACTTAAGATCTGCGACCAAAATGTGAAGGCTCGCAGAACTTCAGACTAAGATTGCATTCCCGCGATTTTCATGCGGAAAAAAATAATCGTTGGAAACATTTTTTGAATAACGAATGTGTACTGCAAGTTTCGTAGCTAAAGTTCTGCGGCCCAAATAAGAAGGACTGCAGAACTTCAAACGAAGTCTGCGCAAGTGTCATCACTGTAGTTCTGCGGAAAAACAGAAAGGTCCTCAGAAGCTCAAGTCAAGTCGTCCGTTTTTTTTTTTTTTTGCTTAATTTTGAATGCAATTTTTCTGCAGCCCCGATGTCTGTTCTGCGACGTACGTCGCCGATTTAGCTGTATTCTGCTTTCGGGGTTCTAAGACTTACTTAATTAGTTCAAAGCCCTGGGTATTTTGTACACCTTTTCCACGTTAAACGAAAGAAAAGGTTCTCCACACATCTTTCCGTAAACATTTATCAACATCCCTTATAATTCGAAATTCTCATTTTCGGAATTGAACTTTTAAATATTTTTCTTATACTTGAAAATACATTCCGAAGGAATGTATTTTCAAGTATAAGAAAAACATAAGTATAAGAAAATTACCCCCTCCTGTAGTGACGCCACTAGATCACTACTCAGATGCTGGTCTGAAATGCTCAGCATAATAAAATGCCTTCGAAATTGTAGGATGCTTTTTCCTTAAGATAAATCTCAAGTTTTAATCGCCAGCTAATAATAATTGTTGTCAAATTTCATCACCTAAAACTATTTTCATAAAGGATAATACTGATTAATGTCATTGATGTCAACAAAATTTTGTTTCTACAACACAATCTTTTAGAAGTTTTTTTTTTTCTGAAAAGAGGTAATGTATAAATAGATCACTGGGCGGTAACAGGTTAAAAAAGGCAACTGTAGCAATCTGAATTTCCAAATTATAGCTCCTGTTGCATTTTGAACCCTTAAGAAATCCCACCTCATCTTTCAAAAAATTTATAAATGCAGTTCGATCTTACTATGCTTTTATATTCTTCTGAATTATAAGCGTATTTAGACATTTTTCTTAATTTTAATCTACATTGTCTTTTTTGTAAAAAAGAGTTTTCCCCTCCTTGTTAATCGACAAAGATTACAGAAACTTTTTTGTAGTGTATAATTGTGTTCAAAGATGCCATTTTAGGTCAGTGGATAGTATATAGCAGTTTAACCCATTTATGCCCAAGTTCTTTTTAACAATTTTTATCTGCTTAAAACTTATTTATAATGGTTTACATACATTTTAGGCTTAAAACAGTTCGCCGTTGCCATATTTATTAAGTTATTTAATGTCCTGTTTATGGGATATTTTGCAGATATGTGAGCAAAATACGACCTTACTTGACTTTACTTCTGCAAAGTAACACTACAAAAGGCATCTCCGATCAATTTTAAGCAAATCATTTTAAAATAGTTTAATTTTATGGAAAATAAGTTCGCAATAAAAAAAAAATTACTTTCTGTGGCTACCCATGCTGGATCATTGCTTGAAGATTTGTCTGAAAATAGCTGTCAATAAATAAACTCTGATATCCAAATAGTGGCTCTAACTGGTTTCCTCAAGAAGAAGGACTATTTGACTTGTGTAAAACAAGCTTTAGTAAAATGATATACCTATTACAGGTTTTTGTATGCAGTAACTAACAAGCGTCCCGTTTTTAGGCTACTGGGCATAAATGGGTTAAACGCATCGGAAATGAAACTGCAAATTGTTCAAGAGTAGTGCTTTAATTAGGATGTGGAAAGTTTCAAAGCAACACTTAAAAAAAAATACATTTATTTAGTACTGAAAATGTAAGTATAACATCAGTTACAAATTTCAAAGGAATCCCCTTTTTAACACAACTGTGAATTTCATTCTGTGTCCATCGACTTCTTTAGCTTAGCCAAACAAGCCAACCTTTCGTCCCTCCATTTTCTGCGGTCATTGAGCCGCTGAAGAGGAACTTTCTCACAAAGCTCTTTGTGAATATTTTCCGCAGTCGGTCCTTTCATCTGTGGGACTGGTCCGAAGGTTTCCGATACATTGAAGATGCCATTTCCATAACGTCTGCAGTAATCAAGCATCCCTAAAAGAAAACAATAATCAAACATGTCGCTGAGTTTGCTGGAGGATAGCTTTCAAGTATGGAGTTACATGGCCGAGGCCCGTACGTCTGTTAGAAGGGGTCATAAACCGCTAACAACCCATTTTTGATTTATTAATATATGGAAGAAAGTAAATCACTTTATGTAGCAAATATATTCAATGCCACTTTTAAAGAGTTTTTGAAAGAGAACAAATGAAAATTAGTCGCTAATACATTTTGAACAGCAAAGGTAGAAAACAATCAGTGGTTGGAAGTAGCGCGCTACAAGTAGCGAAACTACTGTAGTAGCTACATTTTTTAGTAGTTTGTAGTGTAGCGCACTACTTTTTAAAAAAAGTAGAGTAGTGAGTAGCGCGATACAAAAAAATAGTAGTTTGTAGCGATTTCTGGAAACTACTTTTAAATTAAAAAAAATTAATAAATGAAAAAAAAATTAAAAAAAAACAGAGAATGAAGGGAAAAAAACAAGGTTTAATTAACTCTGACTGGTGCAAATCTTGCACGAGTACAGCAGCGGACGCAATGAGAAATAAGAATCATAAAAATATGAGCTGATCCTTAGATACATCATTTTGACGAAATACATTCTATCTGTTTGATGTCATTGGTTTATTTGGTATCATAATTTCTATATTCCTTCAAATAATTTTCACGTTCCTAAATATTCCCTGGCAAGAAATTAAAAAAAAATTGAAGGTTGAATTCTTTCAATCATTTAAATTTTGAACCCTTTCTTGTGGCGAATATTCGTAAAAATTGTAAAAAAAGTCTAAAAAGGACAAATTTTAGCAAAAAAAAAAAAGGAACAAAAAGGAAAAGTAAAAAATAAATTAAAAGACAATTCTTAGTTCTATTACATATTCAAATGAATTAATTTATTAATGTAAACCACTTTTCGAATGTTTTCGGTCAATCCTCAAACGGTATATGCTTTTTATTTATTTATTCTTTAAAAAGTAGCGAAGTAGCGACTACAATTCAAAAGTAGTTTGTAGTCGCTACATTTCAAAAAAAGTAGTTGTAGTTAACTACATTTATAACAAAGTAGTTGTAGTTCGCTACAAAAGAAATGTAGTTTTTCCAACCACTGAAAACAATGTACCGTATTTTTCGCCGTATGAGACGCACCCAATTTTAAAGGAGGCAAATCTAGAAAAATCTTAGCTTTTGTATTTGCCTTATAAGACGCATGCACTTTTTCCCTCCCGATTTTGGGGAGAAAAAGTGCGTCTTATATGGTGAAAAATATGGTATTTTGTCATACAACTATCGTTGAAATGTTATTTTAAATTTTAGGCAGTTATTTTGTATTTAAAAAAAAAATGAAAAATTTTCACCTCCAAAAATTATGGGGCAACAAAATATTTTTATAATGAAAAGTTTTCTGTTCGACAACTAACCGTAATTTTCATCAAGTGAATGCGTAAATAAACGAAAAAAATAATTATTAAAAAATAAACGAATAAGTAAATAAATGAACTAATACGTGAGAGAAAATAAATTAGTGAACAAAATAGAGGATGAATAAGAAAATGAGTTAATAAATGAGTAAATAAGTAAATGAAATGATCTATTTACACTTTGCCCCGCACGCACTTGACAAATTACATTGAACGTTTGAAAATAAAAAAAAATGCCTAATCTAAACAAAATAAGGACTGCACTGGACATCAGCAGATCTCAATTGATGGTTTTAAGGATAATTACAAAAGTTTCATCATTTAATAATAACAAAAAATGTTTTTGAAAAACCAATGAATATTGCAATAAAGGTATCAAATTTTGAAAATGGCTTGCATATTTTTTTTTCCTTGATCTTTGGAGCTACTTATTTTTCTACAGGAGTTTGCTAGATAGGTGGTACTGCAAACTATGAAAATATTTCACCATTTCACTTTGTCCCACATTGCCCTACTGAATTTCGATAGTAAAAGGGCTGCCACTTATATTGAATTAATCTGTTCTAAACAGTTTTGATTGAATAAAGTGGCTGATTCAATAAAGCTGGGTTTTGTTTTTTGATGATTTGATTCATTAAAGGAGTTTGATTCA
>JAXGGA010013492.1:0-35049 GCA_038373865.1 Uloborus plumipes
AGATTAGTTTAATAGTTGTTTCCTTCATTTTTTTTTTTTTTTTGTAAGCATTACTGGGGGTGGGGGAACATATAATTGCGGGCCCACCCACTAAATTAAGGCACGAGCCGTCACTGAGTCATAACAAAATGAATAAGAACAGGTTTGAAGACACTTCAAGTGAATATTGAGAGGAAATACTAAGTTAAAATTTTTTGAAAATATCAGAAATTTTGGGGAAATTGATGAAATTTGAGCGTAAAACACGAACTGAAATCATAATCTAAAATGGTTTTGAAAAATTCCTTGCATATTTCAAACCTTTTTCTTCCATTTAATAACCACTCGTTACTAGTTTTACCATTTGCAATATTTTTTTAAAAACTTTGAAAAATCTTTAAAAAATCAAAAATTTCAAAACTTTAGGCCAAATGCGCAGACTAAAAATGATGTCGCAAAAGTGAAATATTTTACAGAATTGTTACTTAGCCTCATTCACAGTAAATGAAAGGTACCCCTTTACAAAAATCAAAAATTCATTTTTTTCGCTCGTGAGGGTGCCATTATGCTCTCCTATACGGTTCCATCGTTCACCCGTGCGGCTTGTTGAATTGAGGGTGCCAGTTTTTTACCCAAGCCAAGGGTAAAATATCGGCTCCCCATTGGGTGCCGCTGATGTTACAAGCGTTTCACCCCGGAAAGGTGCCAATCGCAACCTTTACTTTTAACAGTGTACCGTCCTACTATACCCGTATCAACGTGTTCCACTGTAACCTTAAATTGCTTAAATTTTATTAATAAAATAAATTACAAGCATGAAATTAGGAAATTTTAAGCTTTAATTTAATACATTGATGTTGATTATTGAACAATTTATACCTCAAATTCCAAAATAAATAAATAAAACTTAGAAAATGCAGCAAAATAAAGCGCTACAGTTAACCTACATCAAAATGAAATGTTGTAGTGGCTTATCTCTACGATGTTGCCATACAGGTTAACTAAAATATGGTACACATTTTTATAACTTGGATTATAAGAAAAATTCCTTTTTATTACTATATTTTCTCTCCCTCATTTTAGTTTTTAAACGATCAGTTTTTGTAAATTAAGTAAAGAATAAACCAGCACATCTGCGTTAAGCTTTTTCTCTAGAAAAGTTTATCGAGATTTATAAAAATTTAATTTCGGTGTTGTCATTGTTTCAAAAGCGTACACATTTAATGCATCCGTTTAGTTTAGTCTGAACTAATTCCTTTTGCATGAATTTATAACGCCCTTTTCACTACAGTAATTTTGACTTTACAAAATATACTTTAGTGAAGTAAAATTTACTTAAATTTTCAGAATAATCAAAGTCTGTTTTCCTTAAATTTAGAGTAATTTGTCTTTCAAATAGTTACAATATTCAAAAGAATGCTAAAACAAAGATAGTTTTTCAAAGATTTTTACTCTTTCAATTAGCTAAAATGTTCAAAATTGTAGTAGATAACTCTGGATTGTTTCCAGGTAATCTTAATGAAAATGTTAATAACATAATTAAATGTTAATAATAACAAAAAGTAAAATTAAACATGCTTTGTAGCTGCTCCGCAATGCTTTAATATTCTGCCAGATGTTTTCATTATAAGAGTAATTATTAAAACTGAATTACAACATTCGTTAATAATGTATTGGTATTGATCTAGATCTTTTTACTGTGTAACTAAAATTTTTGTCATCTCTCCTTTAAATTTTATCAAAATGTAATAGTAAGTGCCTCAACACTATGCGCCAATAAGAATATTTGTAAATACCAGACGTAGTATGTGCAGTGAGCTGGTATAATTTAGCTAAACCAATTTTCTAAATTACATATAACTAATAAGTGTTAAAAAAAATTTTGAGCAGCTAATCATTTTCCTGCTCATATTACGAAATAATATAAGATGTTGTTGAGATTTGCATGACATGGTTTTAGTTTGAGGATTAACCCCCCGTACTTATCTTAGACATGCAAAGATGCTCTTTTTATGAAAGTCTTTTGTATTCATATAATTAAACTGAAAGTTGTATTTCTGTTAGCAAATGTTTCTATATAATGTCGTATTGTACCTTTTTAACATGTTCTGTGCTCCTCTCGGTGTTTTTATAATTGATGTAATTCATTTGTCTTCAACTGAAGTCTGATCAGAAATAGTTTTGGCATGCTGTAGAACCTCGTTAATTCTACCCTTGTTAACAAGGGCGTAGCCAGGACTCACGTTAGGGGGGTGCAAGCAATGGCACCCAATAGGAGGTCACTGTGACCTCCCAAAAAGTTCTTATCTGATACAAATTGGCTGATGAAATTTGAAAACAGTGAGACAGTATTGCTAGGCTGAACTTCTTTATTTTATTTATTTATTTTTCTTTTTTTTCTTTAATTAATTAATTAATTTATTTTCGTGATGCCTCACGTCTCTTTTGGTAGACATAGATAAGTATGCATTCTTGTATTTTATTTATTTATTTTTTAATCATTCAGTAAAGTTCTGAGTTTCATTCGGTAACTTAAAAAAATTCTCAAAAACAGGCAAGTTTACTATCATTTTCTGAAAAGTAATCAATACTAGATATAAGAACGCAGTTTATATAAAGTTCCCAAAAATTAGCATAAAAGTCAAATAAATAAAATGGGAGGTCACAGTGACCTCCCATGGGCTCTGATCTAGGGGGGGCAGCTGCACCCCCCTGCACCCCCATAGCTACGCCCTTGCTTGTTAATCCTGCTCACTGGATTATCCGGAACAAATTAATAACTTAAAAAAATATTACATGGATAATTTTAAATTTTGATAGCAAAAATTTATAAGTATGCCAAACATTCGCTTTTTATATGGATTAAACGTCCAGCTCCTGCATTGATTGAACGATAAATTATGTTAATGTAGCAAGCATAGCTGCAGCTCAACTATAACGATAAAGCATTGGATTGGTCCTGTTTTGTTTAATTGGTACGCGTAATTGAGCCAAAAGAGTTTGGACCAATTTTTAGCTAAGATATTACTCGAGAAATTGTATTGATAGTTTATTTGCCTTTTAAACAATTTTATCTACGTTTGCGACAGTATACTTATGTCTCAATGAATGTCTATAACTCAACTTAATTAGTTGTTTTGCTTAGTACCTATACTATCTGGATTATTCGGATTGCCTTCGGCCTAAGTTAACGTAAGTTAACGAGGTTTTACAGTCCTTATATTAGTTTTGATTATTAGTATTTCATATCATACATATGAAATACTAATGCAGAATTGTTTATTGCTTCTAAATTTTTCAGAACTTTATTTTTTCATTATTTGTCGTCCTATGACGAGAATACGAAATGTTTTAGCATTCTTTGTATGCTCTATCTGAAATTTACTGAAAATTTGACTGTATTACTTAACTTCTGAAATGCAAATTTTATTTTGTAAATATCCATTCTGACGAAAATATGCTACTCATTTACAATATTGTCGAAAATAAGCAAGTAACTAAAGCCCTTAATCGGCTGGGTCAAAGTTAAGGTAAGCATCGAGTAAAATTCCATATTTGCACGAACTTAAAGTTCTAAAAGAAAGGATGCGAATGTATCTTTAATTTTTATCACAATCCTTGATAGTGTCATCTCGTGCAGTGATGCTATAGGGTGCCAAAACCTCCATTCACTCTAGATTTGTCCAGTAATAAATAATCATTTTGTTTTCATTTTGTAATCACTTTCTGATAGATATCAACGTTATCCTTTCTCTTATAAAAATTCGTTTCAGTAGAACACCTCCTTCTCTTGGGGCCTCGGTTTATAGAGCGCATTGTTTTTTTCTTATACACTTTAAATTTCAAAAAAAAAAAAAAAAGTTTTTTCATTTTGAAAAAGTAAGTTATCGTATATAATATTTTTAAAAAAAATGAAGATTCCTTTGATGCCGAATAACTGATCATGGCGAAATGTGGAATGTCTAACAATGACAGTAGGAATTATTTAACAAAGAATAATCTCTATTACTTGAAGAAAAGTAAAATATACTGCATTTTTAGTGCATAAGCACATAACGCGCGTTTTGTAAGGTAATATAACAATAGCAACAACATTAATAATAAGTTATGCTTAAAATAATTTCACCACTGCAGTGCAAAATAGAAATTTATCTATGCAAAACAGAAATTTATCTTAATCAATTCCCTTTTATAGTTAGACATTTTCCCTTTTAATTCTGAAAATCAATAAAAATTTTCTTTAACCTTCGCTACAATTGAATCGATTATTTCGAAAAGGTAACATCTCGGTTTTTTTTCAAAATCAATTTTTTAATGGCATTCTGTTATTAACGTATAAACACGTTATTCTTGTAAAAATGGAACATCTCTGCAGTTCTATCATTGCAATAATTAGCCCTTTTAAGCTTCTTCGTTTTTTATAAATTAGTTTTTTTGCTCCCCTGAAAAAGTTTAAATTTTAGAGATATTCCCTTTTCGAAATAATCGATTCAATTGCAGGAGCAATATGTTGACATAAGACGTTTCATACAAGTTATAATATCAAATGGAGGCACTTTTTTTTCTCCTCAACTCTCGTCTTCTGGGTAAAACCAGGTAATAAATTGCTGTAAAATCTCATATACGAGGGTTGTTTTTTTTCAACCTCCGTTTTGCTACTATAAAAAAATAAACGGGTTCAAATAAAAAAATATATTTTATTATCAAAAATAATGTACAATGCTCTACAATTCTCTACATAATCACCTTGACGATTGAAGCATTTGTTATATCTGTGAACAAGCTTTATAATATCCTCCTCGTAAGATGTTGCGCCAATTATTGGAAGTGAGTTGTGGCGGTTTCCTTGGGTTCCATGCCACTTTGCAAGCACAATGCCTTTCCAAACCCCAAGCAGGGGTCTCCAAGTCCCTGCTTCAGTTCAGGGAACACATGAAAGTCACTTGGTGCTCGTTTGGAACTTTATGGTGGGCGTTCAAAAATATCCCATTGAAATTGCTTGATGAACCGTTGGGTTACACGAGCGCTATGATGACGGGCATTGCCATGACCCCTTGCTTGGGGGTATGGCAATTCCCGTCCCCCCTGCTTGGGGTTTGGAAAGGCATCGTGCTTCCAAAGTGGCGTGGAGCCCAAAAACACCGTCGCAACTCACTTCCAATCATTGGTGGCAACATTTTACGAGGAGTCTATTATAAAGCTTGTTCACAGATATAACAAATGCTTCAATCGTCAAGGTGATTATGTAAAGAATTGTAGAGCATTGTACTTTACTTTGATAATAAAATATTTTTTATTTGAATCCGTTTATTTTTTATAGCAAAACGGAGGTTGAAAAAAAAAAAAACAACCCTCGTATATAATATTTAAAAAAAAATGAAGATTCCTTTGATGCCGAATAACTGATCATGGCGAAATGTGGAATGTCTAACAATGACAGTAGGAATTATATTTAACAAAGAATAATCTCTATTACTTGAAGAAAAGTAAAATATACTGCATTTTACTGCATAAGCATAGAACGCGCGTTTTGTAAGGTAATAAAACAATAGCAACAGCATTAATAATAAGTTATGCTTAAAATAATTTCACCACTGCAGTGCAAAATAGAAATTTAATTGAGAGAGATATTAGTAACATTGATCATAAATGTTTTTATATTTGCAATCATAAAAAGTAATGAACTTAATTGATTCACTAAAATTTACAATAAAACTGTTTAATTTATGCATAACATTGTTCGTTAATTTTGGAGCATTTTCATTTCCTTGTTACTATAATTTTTACCTCAAAGTCAGACTAATGTAAGTCCAAAAAATTTTCACTTTCTTATTGCATTGTATGTAGAATCTTATTCCGAACAGACCCATTTTTTTTTAAAGAAATCCTTTTACAATTATTTAGCAACGTGAAAAGAGCGCGAATCACTTCCTATTTGTATGCAACAGACAAACGTTTTCGCTCTGAAAAGTAACGAAGATGGACTTACGATAGTCTGGCTCTGAGATACAGTAATTTACTTCAGCAAAAAATACCATAGCACATTTCTTCATCTAAAATCTTACAAGTACTGCAAAACAATAAGTTTAATTTCTTTTATTGAAGCATTTGTATAGCAATATCTTGAGTTTTATTTAAAAACATCACTCAACAGTCGAACATCGTTAAAACTAACTCAACATCAATCGTAAATTAAAACCAATTTGTCTTTACAGTAGTTCATCTTATCTGACGAACAATAAACAACAAACAGGAGGATGAGGATTGAAAACTTAATCCGTTTTATCAGTTAGTAGTTTTAAGCGTGTTCGAGTTATTAAGGTTTGACTGTATTTCAAAGTTGCGTTTTCTAATGTACATTTGTAATTTTTTATCCTAATCAACCAGCAGGGATTTAATCCACGACACATATTTTTCTACTTTAGTATAAATCCCAAACTTTCTTGGACTAGAACATCCTTCTCCCCAACTCACTACACCAGCTAAAAACCACCTACCGTCTTTTTGCAACACAAAAGGTCCACCACTGTCACCAAAGCATGTGTCTGGTTTATAACTTTCTGCATAACCAGCACACAACATATTATCCGTAATAACGTAGTTTGTGCTTTCTTGGCACAAGCTGTTGTTTACTACTGGTAAATATGCTTCCTGAAGAGTTAACGCCATCACAGAATCGCGCACGCTTACCCTTCCCCATCCTGTAACCACACCGAGCATACCAGAAGGAACTGTTTCAACAAAACCTGGAGGAGGCAAACATATTGGAAGTATGCTAGGTTGAAATGTTACTGGTTCATTAAGCATTAGAATAGCAATGTCATGTTCGCTGGCTGTGTTTTTTTGACTAGATATTGGCTTGAAATGTGGATGAGGTATGAAACTTCGTACACCTCGTATAACTTCACCTTTTTCTTGTCGTCTTTGCTGCTTTCCGAACTTAACCCGAACTCTTTTTTGAATCTCCTCCTGAGTCATAAAACTAAAAGACTCTTTATTAGCAGATTTGAAACAGTGTGCTGCTGTAACTACCCATTTATCAGATATGAGACTGCATCCACAAAATGGAGGTTCGCGGTCTAGTGACAGCATACACATCCAAGGAGCAGATAAAGGAGCAGCTCTACTACCATCTATTACTCTTCTGAACCTTCGTGCAGCTGCTGTTACTGGCTTCCCACAGAAATTTCTGAAAGATGAAGAAGTCAAATTCTGTGCTATGACTTTTATGAATTTGGATAATGTGCAATGATCAAGACGTCGGTGGTGAACTATGCAAGAATAATTTGCCTGGTCACTGTAATTAAAGCTGGATATGTTGAAAATTGTTGATGAATATAAGTTATTTCCATCTTTTATTGGCGCACCATTTTTAAACCAATATACATGAACTGGCGAAGCATTAACTTCACAAGATATTGAAACGTGTGAGCCTAGCATTGGATATAGAATTGAAGTTCTGTCTTTAAAGGAAATATTGCAGTTTCTGAGTTCCGGTTTCTTTCGAGCTTTTTCAACAACAGATACATTCACCGCTCTTAGAATATTCAAGTAATTATTTTCATACGACAAACAAGTGTATACGCCCTGCTTTCGTATTGTTAGGATCAAAGCACCATCTGTATTTGCAAATGTTTCAACTGATCCATCACTTGATACCCAAAACTTCTGTCTTTCTTCTGAAAGAACATATGCATAGCAAGAAACATTTTTTGCTTCTCCAGATGCAAGTATTATGTTTTCGACTTCTACGGTTGAGCATTTTTGTCCTGAAAGAAAATTTAAAAGAAAAACGAATCAGTTCAATATAACTTACTCAAGCTTTAAAAAGCATTTGCAAAATTAATGTTAGCAATAAAATGTAAATGTATCTTCAAACACAATCGATTTTTAAATATTAAATAAAACACATGACACTGTTTGTTTTAAGAATTAGAGATAAACTGTTTCTGGTTTGAACTATACAAAAAAGTAAAATGTTTGGTATAGTTGAGAGATTCCTAAAATGAATGTCGCTAGAAGAAGCGAGAGGGGCCGCAAAGTGTACGTGGCATCAAATATTTGTTATTAAGGAAGCAAAAAGTTATTATTACTCATCTCACCTGACTTCAGATAATTTTCTTGGAAAAAAACGAATTAGGAAAAAAAACGAAAGAGTGGTACTACTTCCATGCACTAGGAGCCTGAAAAAAGGATGCGCAGGAAGGACGGAAAAGGGGGTCCATTGCACAAACTGCGTCATAAAAATCGTTCGAGGGAATTAATTTAAGAGGGTGTTTAATCTTATTTGGTCGAGCTGTAGGTATATTTGCCTTTGTACTAGCTTATGGGCTGTAACTTACTGCATATCGCAGAAACTGCAGTCTCAAGATTTCATGGCAGATCTGTAGGTACATTTGCTAATAGTTCTGCTTTTTCCCTGGCTTATAGAAGGTGAATCAATGCATATTTAATTAGCTTTTGCCTTCAGTTTTCGAGTTGAACCATGTCATGATTTACGGACGTTCGCCGGTTTGGTAAATTAGTTTTATCTTAAAAGTTTGAAGGTAATCTTAGCTACAACAAGCGAATATATACCTTCAGCTCGATTGATGACTATTTCTGACTGATTAGTTTCCAACAAGGACAAAATTGCAGTTTCGGGATGTCATGGTCGATCTGTTGGTACTTTTGCTCATACTACTGTTATTATTATTGATATTTTTTAAAGAGAAAAAAAAAGTATGAATTTGACTTTTTACGCTTCTAAGAAAGAGCGAAAGAAAACCTTCACTCATATGTTTAGTTAGTTTTGTTCGAAAAGCTTGCCTTCGGTCTTTTATTATTGGACAGAAATTTTAACGAGCAATTGATGCAAATAATACATTTGAAATTACGAATATTAAAACGGAAGAGTGAAAATGATCGCAGTAGTTGATTAATTGCCTCCCTAATTGAACTAATTATCAATACCCAGAATCCCTTTCAATTTTTATTGATCTTCCTGAATATTATTAATGATATTGACGTAAACTAGGTTTTCCCCTCCAGAAAATGAACGTTTTATCTGACGAAATGCCAAATGAATCATGTTACTACCAAATCTACAATGATTTTCTAGGAAATAAAAATTCAGTTCCACATTTAATGTTATTTCATTTTATTTTTTTGTTAGAATATTGTCATTAGACAGATGACTTTTATGTTATGTAAGTAGAATATTTTTTATTTTATTTGGGAGTATATTTTTAAATTAAAATCATTTTATCCTTCTTTCGGGTTTTGCTGTTAGTTATTTTCACTGCTTTAGGTTTTTTAATTTATGAGTTTTGAATCATTGATATATGGTAGACAGACCAGTGAACAAAAACCTAGCGCAATATAATTTTCAAAAATGTATATAACCATTGCAAACTACTGTATTTTTGACACAGGACAGAAAAAACATTAAATATATTTTGTAATAATATTTTAAAACGTAGCAAGAACTTTTATGGTTCTACATTTTTTTTTTTTTGTATGTGTGGGGGGGGGGATGAAATGAAGAAAAGTGCCCCAAGCCAGTGAATGAGTACCCCAATAAATGGACAAACACAGCATTTTCCAGTCATTTTCCTTTTGGAAATGTACGCAAGGATGCTGCTACTGCCAATTAAAGAAAAATTGCTTGAAAACCATATTTAAAAAATAAAAAAAAACTATGAGCTGTTCATTTACTGGGGAAGGCGGGGGGGGGTCATTCATTGGTCGGTCTACATTAGTACTAATTTTAAGTGTTTCATTTTCAGCTGTACTGAGTTTTTCGAAAAGTTTTATTTCATAATATTTTTAAATGAAAATTAGTTTTTAATGAAAATATTCACCAGTTAGTAATAAAAATTAGAGAGAAGGTGAGTATAGAAACATTAAATTTTCAGTAACATTCAAATTATTTCGAAAGGTTTTGAAAGGTTATTATTCAACATTAACTGAAAGAGGAAGTTCATATACTTCTTTTTCTTTCCCTTTCCGAGCAAAATGTTTCCCTATACATGCTTGGCAGGAATGATTTCTTGAAAGATCATTAGCAATACTTTTTTTTAAGCTCACGAGTTTGATTACTCATGAACAAAAGGATAAGCCATGACTTAACATCAACGAGCGGTTCCCTCAGCAATTAGTATTAATTTAGATTAATAATTTTAACAATTTTTCCAGAAGAAGGTCAATATTTTTCATTCACTGACCAAAGTCTTTCTCATCGTCTTATTTTTTTTAATAGCGTTTCAAGCGTTTTGTTTGATTATTCACTTGTTTTAGCTGTAAAAAAACATGTATCTTTATAACAGTAAAATATTTAAATGCTGAATCTTTCAGCGAAATTTTAAAGCTAGCAAAAGTTAATTCAGAGAGCTAAGGTTGATTTTTATCATTGATAAGTCTACTAAAATTAGGAAATTGAAACTTAACAATTTTTTGAAAAGAAAGTCAGAATATTTTTCACTCTCTGACCAAAGTGTCTCTTTCTCTCTCTCTCTCTCTCTCTTTCTCTAAAAAATATTTTTATTGAATAGAGCTACATTTTGTTTAATTATTCACTTGCTTTAGTTTTGTTTAATCGCACATATACCAAGAAATGAATAACACGCTGAAACTGTTGATGAGAAGTTAAAGCTAGCAAAATTTAATTCATAGAGCTTAGAATGATTATTTAGCAGCAATAAGTCTGGTTAAATTAAATAATTGAAGAAGCTAATCTGTTCTACCTTGAGACTAGCATTTTAAAAATTCCAGACATATAATGAGCTTTATCCATGAATAAAGAACATCAAAATATGTTTTTCTTCAACTGATAAAAATTTTAATTGTATTCTCGTAATTGTATGGAACCTAACCTGTTCTTGTAAGATAATCGCAGTACTTAAACTTGACTTATGCGCAAGGTTTTCCCGAAACGCAATTTTCTCGAATGTTAAGAAGTTACTGCATTCCCTCTCTCTTTTAATATGCTGAACTTTTAAGTTATTATTCTATTACCAATTATTTGTTTGACTCAAGTTGGTATTTCTAAAACAGAAGCAAATACTATAAACGAACGGATTAATAAATTTGGCATCCCTGTAACAGCACACTGCTAGGCTAGTTGAACCAGAAGTCAAAAAATTAATTTTTCAAACGAAGTAAAAAAAAAAAAAGAAACAGTAAATAACGTATCTATATATGAAAAGAGTAAATTTTAAACAAAACTAAGTACAGCTTTGGTGAAAAAACATTTTAGAAATTTAAAATACAAGCTAAAAAAATTGCAAAATTTGTATAATTAGTTTATTTGAAATTTTCACTTGAGAAATTTGTATAAATAAAACGAAATATCTATACATATATGTGTGTGTGTGTGTGTGTATGTATGTTCTCCATACAAATTCACAGCTTGCGTCGCATCTGGACCAAATTTGGCTGGAAAGTACTTGAGCATCCAGGAAGGGGTCGGAGGAGGGTTTTCGAACGCCAAAAATGTACCGAAGCCTTCGAATTTCAATTTAACGACTCAAAAATGGCTTAAAATTGCTTTTTCCACCCGAAATGATTATCGGGTCTTCTCGATTTCAGTCTCATTGGAAAGCTTGCGAAAGAATACCTTATAAAGGGATTTCTTTCCGTAGGTTTTAAAAACTCCCAACCGCTAATTTCACCCAGAAAAAAACAGGCGTTTTTTCAATTTTAAATTGGCTTTATCAATATCGTCTGCACAAGCGTGAAAGAAATGAAATAGCATGAAAGAAACCATTCATGAGAAAAAGGTGTTGCCATTTTTTTCTTGATTATGAGCAATTAAAACTCTTGCAATTGCTTTTAGGCTTTTCCTGCAGCAGGGGATTTAAAACTTTTTTGGCGGTTGGTTCATTTTTCGTACTGCGTGCCGGCAAATATCGTCTTTAATGCAATCGGGACTTTTAAAGGCACGCATCACTTGACAAAACTTTTATTCTCAATGTAGACCCCGTGCAAAGCCGGGCGACGCGGCTAGTTGAAAATAAAAGGTTCGTTAATAATGAAATGAATTCAAGAAATGCGTTTTTGCAACTGAAAAGTTATTGATACACTTGAAATACCTAAAAGCTTAATTCATATCGATTTAGATGTAAGGAAAAAAAACTATATTATTTACTTAACCATCATTAGGCATCATTGAAACATGATTTATACTCAAAAGGGACATGAATTGTCTGCGTAAGCGACAATAGGTTCAATTATTTTTTTCCCATTGGGTCTATCTTGATTTTCATTGTGTTTTCCATTGTCCTGAGGCGATCTCACAGTTACGGAAGTAACAATCAAAGTTTTAATACACATAATTACAATTTGAATCCATAAAAATCTTCAAAATAATTTTTCACTTCTATCATTCGATGCTATTTATGCTAAATCCTAAATTTCGCTGAGGGTTTCTTGATTAAAAAAACTGACAAAAATGGTTAAAGTTTGGTTGTTACGTCCGTAACGGTGCAATTGCCTCCTGGGTGCTTGAGACAGAATTCACTATAGTCTATGAGTTGAAACCACTCGTAAATGAAAACTGTTTTGGAGCTTTTTTATGAATCCAGAGAGGGCCCGTTTACGTTATTGAAAAAGTTTAATCCTTATTTTATAATGGAATTTTTACACACGGGCTTCCCTTATTATGAAGCTTTTTTGGGAATACTTTTCTTGTTTTTTTTTTATAGAAAGTTTTAAGGATTATTATTCTCATTCTGAAAGAAATTTGTAGGACCTGTTCTCTTTACTCTGTTGGGGATTTTCATTCATGTAAGAATTTTTTGTGGACTAACTTATATTGTGCAGAGAATTTTCGTTAACTGTTGACGCTATTTTAGAATTGTTGCCTTTACTTTAATAACCCTTTTATCTACATGTTTGCTTATGCATTCGAGTATAAGGATTTTTACTGCAGTGTCAACTTCATTTATGAAGTTTTCTCATTCGCATGGGAATTTTTAGGGACCAATATCTAAATTTTAATGATCATTTTTTAGAACTGTCGTCATTGTTCTGACTTTTTTTCAACTTCTTTTGAGACAGATTGTTGAACATGTGTCACATGACATAACTTTTATTTTTGAGGCAGACTGTGCAAAGCCGGGCTACGAAGCTAGTTACTTAATATATTTAGCTAATTCCAGTTGCATCTGGATAACTCGAATTTAAAACATTTTCAATCGTCACATAAATAACCTTTAATAATGATTTACATCAAATCTTAATAGTAGAAATTGATCTCGAAATATAAATACAAAAATAGATAAATAAAAAGCAATAGAATAATAATTACCGATTGGAATGCAAGATGGAGCAATAGCTGACCAGTGTCCATCTGTTTGGCAATGAGATACGTTGCTTCCTCGTAGTACAAAGCCATCATCGCACGAGAAAATTGCCGTAGTGCCTCCTCTGGACTGGAATGTCACAGCACCATTTTTCAAATTAAACGTCTTTGGGCATCGTTCTTGATTGTCCGCATGAGTTGAATGACAAACATCTAAAGAACCAATTATGAATGTTAATGCACGTAAATAACACTTTCTCTCTCTCTCTCTCTTTCGTTTTACTAGCTGATCAAAACAAAACAAGATTAAATAAAACTGGACCATTAAAAAAAAGTTCACTGCGGAAGAATTCTTTAGGAAGTTTGGGCTTCATAGATAGGATATTTTGTGTATAAAATATGGATTTTGGAGCAGAAATGTACAATTCATGGCTAAAGTTTTCGATTTAGCTTAACATTTTAAGGAACATTAATTCAAAAGTAGAATATTGGAGTTTTTAGCGTTTTAAAAACATAGTTACGGGGTATTTTTAAACAATACATTTTCTTGTTTTGATCAAATTAAGATTCTAATGTCAATAGAACATGAAAAGAGTAAAATTTATAGATTATTAGCGCCCAATAATTTAGAAAATTAATTTGAACTTAGGGGACAAACATGTCCTATAACGGTCCTGAAAGGTTTAAGTAAATGAAAATTTGGGTAAACTTCAAAAATGCTGATAAAAGTTTTTCAAAAAAAAAAAAAATTGAAATTATTACTTTTTTAGTTTTCTGGCGTGATTGAATGAATTTGTGAAACAATTAGTCTCTAATTAATAAGCTAATGATTGATTTCAGAAAAACGATTACGGAAAGAAACTTTCTTGCTTACTTTTCCCTGCTAAGAAAGAACGCTTATTTCTGAAAGTAGCACACATTTCATACACTTAACAAAGATCTTAATTGGGTTACTTACAGAATAAGATGAGAAACAGGTTTACTTTCAAACAGTGGAAGTGGTGCATCTCTTACTTTAGTAGGTGACCTTGTCGGAAGACAAGAGTTTTCTGCGTGCAACAAAGCCAGCGTCGAGAAACAACGGAATGGCAAAGATTATTTCTTTTAGAAGAAAATCCCAGTGTGGCGCTACTGCTAGGCAAGGGTGGAACCTTTATTTCTGGGGGAATAGCAAGAAAAATGTAGGTGAACTAAGATGCGCTCGATTTTCGTGCGCATTCTTACTTCTAAAATGAAATTAAAGAAGAATAAAAAATGCTCCTCGCTATGCCCTTAAATAAAGTAGATGGACATTTTAAGGACAAGATATGGATTTATGCCGTAACAAAAATTCAAATCTTAACATTGAAAATTTGTCAGACTCATTGAAAATGATTTAACAATGTTGCCAACTGCATGTGTGCGTTTAACCCTTTAAGCAGTTTGCCCGTACAGTGTACGTGCTACCCGAAATGGGCCTCATCTGGTTTGCCCGTACGGCGTACGGGCATCGATATTTTCTGATTTCCTTTTCTGGTTTGCCCAAATTTTTCATTATTGAAAGAGACTATTTAGTAGTATTATTTTTTAACAGATGGTGTGGTTTGTCTATGTAAATGAAATGCTTTTCATCCGGGTTTTTCTATGTAGCGGGAAAGTGGGAACTTTTTGCTCTACTGTATGCCGTGCTTGTGAATCTTATTAAAATTATGGATGGAATATACGACAAAAATACTGTTTTGTTACATGATGAACTACATTCTGAGAGAAAGTTTTGCATAATTTGTAAACCATTCTTTACTCCATGCAGAATGTACTTGAAAAAAGCAAACTTTGGGGCTTTGTGACCAAAATTGTAAAATAAAAAATGCTGTAAAAGCATTAAAAACGAAAAAACAAATCAAAAAGTTCTTAATATTCTTATTCTGTTAAGTATGCTGCCGTGCTAAACACAAAAGTCGTATCTGCACTTTTTAACGAAATTGAGTTGCTGCCACCAGGTGGCTCTTTGTGACGTATTTTACCTTAATACAAAATTATATGGTCATTTGAGAACGGGAAATATTTTTTTAAAAATTCCGAAAAAGTATCATCTGGATCAAATACAGGGTGGAGTAAAACTTTAAAGAGCAATATCTCAGTTTGAGCTCAACTGCAGATACCACTTTTACGCTTAGCACGGCAGTATGGTACTTGACTATATGCAATAAAAAAATATGCCTTTTTTGGAAGCATTTCTGGTAAAATAATTAACCGCTTAAAGGGTTATGTATAGCACTGCCCAATTTGACAGCGTTTCTGATTTTGAATGCTGAATTGCTAGTTTTTCAATTCAAAAGAGTTAAAACAATAAGAAAGATTAAACTAATAGGGCGTGAATTAAGAAACGAACTGAAAAATCACTCATATTCGAGAGAAAAGTGAGTATGTATAAACTCGTAGGGGAGGCAGTATTATTACTTACTAACTCAAGCCTATATTGTTACTATTTATGTTATCGGTATTTTTTTCTCTTTTAAATTGATAATAATGCTCAAGAAAAAATGCGCATACAATAATTTTGAATAAAGTTGGTGACTGAATTGTTAACTCCATCTCACAGCAAAAATTTTCTATTTTCTTTATTCAGTTGGTTCAGTCACTTATATTTGCTATGTGGCGTTCAAATAAACTGACATGTTTATTTTGGGAAAGTTACTTGCGTAAACACTTTTGTTATCGTATTTATTTATTTTGAGCGAAGGTTGATACAAAAGACCCTTCCAGTGCCTTTACTGATGATTGGATGAGATAGCTTAATAGCGCCTGTTTTGAACATTGTTGCACCATCTTCTTTTTCAGAAAAATAAAACTGAAGCTACATGCTACAGATTTTTAGCGACAATTAATGAAAACCTCATGTCCCTTTAAAGTTCATTCGCAGAAAAGCTTACTTGCAAGTAAACAAGCAAGATGCCAGAGGATTTGCCGCTATGCTACTTTTGATTATTTCCTCTAGATGGGGAAAAAAGTTAACCAATAGGATTCGCATTGGCCATCTGTTTGGCACCAAGTTGTCCTTGTCCAAGCCAAACACGTGATTAACGAAGCCAAATGGCGCATTTCTTTGTTTACATCTACTCTAGCTATTCCGTGAATGAATTGAATCGTTTATTTCGAAAAGGTAACATCTCTATTTTGATCTCCTCTGTCTCTTTAGGAAATTAAACAGCGCACGGTTATATTTTTGAATGTCATAATCAATGAAAATATGCCTTTAGTTAAGTACACAATTACTGCAATAATTTACCAAATAACCATTGATTATGACATTCAAAAATATAACCGTGCGCTGTTTAATTTTCTAAAGAGACAGAGGAGATCAAAATAGAGATGTTACCTTTTCGAAATAAACGATTCAATTGTACTTTCATGAAGCAGCGCTTTAAATGTAAGAAATGTTAGTTGATTAATAGTATGTTACAAAAATCTCCAATTTTAATGATAGAACAGAGCTTTGTAAGTTTGAAATAATCACCAATATCTCTTGAGATGTGAAATTATTTCGGTTCAGATTCATATTTCGAACACAAATCTAACCTCCACTTTTTCGTCTTTACTGGTCTTTTTCTTCATATTTGAGAATTTGTCTTTATCTTTTCAATATTAAGTATCTTCTCGATATTAACTTTAGCCAGGGGTACCTGTGAAAATCCTTGATTTGGTACGTTTTCAACCACATTTGCCTTTTCATGGTCCTTATTTTATTGATTTTCATATTATAAAATAAAAAGTACTTCAGCTACAATAAAATAAAGACTAACTAACAATTGAGGAAAGTAGAGATGTGTTGAGTACCTTAAGTGTGTTAATAAATGAAAAAAGCAAAATTCAGCTGTGTTTATACAAGGTCAGAATAATGAACTATCTGGTAGTGCTTCAAACAGATGTCAAGAGACTCATTGTAAGTGAGGAGCAAGACACTTTTTTTATTTGAACTAAAAACATTTCTTTTTAAAATTAAATTAAATGTTGTATGCAGTTCTCAAACTGGTACACTATCATATGGAATTAAATGTGGAATTTTGACCCGGATCAAACTTCCCAGAATTAATGTAGATAGAACTGCCCTTAATAGCCCTTTCAGCAACAAAAATGTTAAAAAAACATAGGGCAGACCGGGGCCGGGGCTAGTTGGCATAGTTTTTACTTTTCAATTTTTCTAATTTTTTCTGTTTTACTTATGGTAAAAGTAATTTATTCCTCTGATAGGGTAACATCTTAGCACAAAAAACCACTTGGACCATCATCTAAAACTCACTGGGAAACTCGTGAAAAA
Organism: Uloborus plumipes; assembly: GCA_038373865.1. Classification (NCBI taxonomy): domain Eukaryota; kingdom Metazoa; phylum Arthropoda; class Arachnida; order Araneae; family Uloboridae; genus Uloborus; species Uloborus plumipes. Next base: position 17,559 of record JAXGGA010013492.1, read on the forward strand.
TATTTTTCGAAGGCTCCTCAACAACGCCAACGGGAATCCAGTAACTGCATTAATCCTCAGGCTATTAGATACTGTATCCACCATAAACTTGGATTACTTGAACAAAAATTTTAAGCGTACTGAAAAACGAAAAGCAAATCGGAAAAAAATTTACTCACCAGAAAGAAAAACACAAAAAAGCAATATTCTTGGAACGTACGCTAGCAAGACACTAAAACTGTTGTAGATGACGCAGCAGGTTGTCGAGTATGTCTCATCACGACGGCAGCACTGTGGGCACTGTGTACTAGAAAATAAAAGCACAGTGCCAACGTACCCCTTATGCTAAATAGCCCCGGTCTCCCCTATTAATCTTTCTAGATTATTTATCTGATTATACAAATAATTCAATTTACTTTTGTAAATGTTAATGAAGAATAGTGCAGGAGAGGTGAAATTAAAAAAAAAAAAAAATCATACACACGAACACCTGCAAAAGTCATACACACGATCACTCTTTGATTTTACTCGTAAATACGAGCAGTATTCGTAGAACTTTTGATTTTACTTGATACCATGCTAGCATATAATGTCCATCAGTTAAGTAAGTGCTTAGTTATGAGAAAGAAGGGGATGGATCAAACCTCTACTACAGTTAATCTTTTGTAATTTATCCTATGACAATTAGACCATTTGGCATACTTGCTTCTAACTAACGAATTTAAAGACACTCAAGTTTTATCACCTGCATAGGCTATCAAAAAACCCGCACAGCTCTACTATTAAGAAAAATTGATTATAGTTGAACACACAAAATATATTTGCCACTTTACATTTGTAGTTGCCGTGATGGTTTTTTTTAAAGACTGCAACCGATACGCGCTTCGCCTCCATAGCATATGGTAATATTCTTTTATTAAAACAAATTTTCATGGATTGAAAAGGATCTTACAGCACTGAGAAGGGAAAGTGCATCCGAAGTGAGAAAGAGGACCGAACCCGTCACCTCAAGTGTATCAAATAAACGTTCTGACCATTCGACCGCTGCGGCCTCATATTATCTGTTTATTTTAATGAAATTAAATATTGTTTTTAAAAATTAATAGTTTCAGCAGTACAGACAATCATTTTATATAAAAATGTCGTCAAAGTATAAACCATAGAATTATTCAGTTCTTTTTTTTACTCTACTGGAGAAAACTTTCAGCGATCAAAATTCCATTGGCGGTATTTTAATACAGCAAAAGTAAACATCGCAATCACTTTAATAAATGTGTTTAAATATCCTATAAAAGAAAGGATTCGGTTACATTCAGCAGAGTGCAAAATTAACTTGTTTGTATATAAGTCAAATTCTATTGGTATTTTTAAAAGTTGGCGATGTTGATTTTTTGATGTCTGATTTTTTCAATGATGTGGCATTTATGATAAAAGCTTTTGCTACAATGTTCGGTCGTGAATTTATAATATAGAGCTCTAAAACCAGTAGTCGTATCGGCGGCAAACCAGGAAAAGAAAATCACCCAAGCATCGGGTATATAGCTGAATTGCATACAAACGCAGCTTAACCGCTCCCCCCCCCCCCCGCTGGCTATTTTTCAGTCTTCCGATTGTCTAAGAGAACTGTAGTATTTAAAATATTTACTACTACAGTAATTTATAATATAGAGTTTTAAAGCCAGTAGTCGTATCGGCGGCAAACCAGGGAAAAAAATCGCCCAAGCATCGGGTATATAGCTGAATACCGTACAAACGCAATATAACCGCCCTCTCCCCTCACTGGCGATTTTTCAGTTTTCTAATTGTCTAAGAGAACTGTAGTATTAAAATGTAATCCGGCAATATAGAGTATGTACCACAATATTGATAAACATGGTCAACAATGTCAACGGAGACAATGGTAATAAACAAGTACCGTAAAAGGGGGTGTATAGGAACAGCGGGGTCAATCGGAACAAAACTTCCCAACCGTACAAAGAAATTCTTCATAAATATACTATTGGGTATTTTTCGCCATGAATTTTTTTTTAGAAAGGTAAGATCATAGGAAGTAGGAAAAAAATACTTTTGTCAATCTGGCAACGCTACTGGCTTCTAAAGAGGGCTGCACGTTGAATGCTAGAAAACATCACATTTTCATAGACTGCAAAACTTCATATGCAAGAACAAACCTTCTTATATTTAAAAACTATGAGTGGTATGTTTCAATTATACATGTATCTGAACAACAGAATACCACATTAGAATTTACATTTTTTATAAATTGTGTCATAAAAGTGAAGAATTCTGAAAAATGCCATGGGGAAAAAATTTTCGGGGTGAATCGGAACACTTAGTTCTGTTGTTCCAATTCAAACTTATTTGAAGGAAATTGTTTGAAAAATCAAGATTCTAACCCCAATTCTTCTAATCAAGACAGGGACAAGGATTTATTACTGTTTATCCCTTCTCGTGAGCAACTAGATCTAAGAATGACAAAAGTTACAGATTTCAAAAGATTTTTTCTCCAGGAGACTTTTATTTACTTAAAATAAAAGGGAGAAAGTCACATAGACTTTATGTAGTAAACGTCCAGCACACAGACAGTGATGAATAAGCGAAAAAATCTTTCAGGACAATCCCCGAAACCCAGAAATTTCAAAAAACTAAAGAAAAGGCAGAGTTCATCCCAGGAGATGTTATGAAAAAACTTAAGCCAAGTCACAATTACTAGTTTTAAGGACAAGTACATATTTGTGGACGACATGAGTGACTTCCATTCATGTTAAATCTTTGCATTTCAATTCAAAAGCTTTTCTTAAAATTACTTTTCATTTTTCATAAGTTCAAAATTATTTTGAATTTTCACAAATTATAAACGTTTACTGGTACTGAAATTATACATTTATTTGACAGTAATTATCTGTTCTTATTCTCCCCCATCAATATTACTCATGTTTGTGAGACCTATTACAGATTAAATTGAAAAAAAAAAAATTTTAACAAGTGTTCCGATTGACCCCTATCAGCGGGGTGATTCGGAACACCCATAATTTGCTATATATTTTAATAATAATTGCTCAAAATCTTTTGTCTTTGCTTGGAATATCAAAAGTAAAGCAAGACCAAAGTTTTTACCCAAAAAATCAAATTAAAAAAAAATCTTTTAACTGCTTTTTTTACAATCAAAGCTGAAAAGTGTTCCGATTAACCCCATTTTACGGTATGATATTGAAATTACTGAAAAAGAAATTTTTTCTTGGATGTTATTGCTTAGCAATTAGTTAAAATTTCTAATTAATAATTATCAATTATGTAATTAAACTTGTAGGTCAATAAATCACTCTTTAAGTTAGTGCACTAAGAGAAAATGAAATTTAAATAAAACTATTGAAATCCTATCTTATTTAAAAAGAAAAAAAAAACTTTTACGGTCTTTCCCAATTAAATTTATTGAAAAAACTGTTTTAATAGAAAGAGAAAGAAGGTTTAATCGCGCGTAGAATAAAGAGGGCAAGAGAATTGAGCAATAAAACATTTTCGTAGTCTGATCACGTACGTAAGCTTTTAGTAGCAATCGTCGTAAAACAAGTCCTCTAACTTGCTTCAAAGAGTTATATATTATCCACTTCATTGTTCATCAAACGATTGGCAAACTAACTTTTGATGGGATTTTGATGAAAATTGAAAGTAAAGACAAATTTACATCGGCGATTAGAAATTCAAATTACGTTTTCTTGATGATTGAGTTTGATTGATTGGTGACATGGTTCAAAAAAATGTAAATGAGGAAGTGCATTAAAAAACGCAAACAGCCATACGTTATAAATAAAGAGAATAATTATCACCAGGTACCATATATAATACGGCTACCGGTTTCACAGATGGTCTCAAAAATTATCATAAAAATTAAATTGCATTTGAGATTTTTTTCGATGAAATGTTTCCGCCAAACACAAGCCATACAAAATATTGTAAAACATGCCTGCATAAACTAAAAGATTTCTGCATATTGAAAAATCTACGCGAAGTATTGAAAGAGAATTTACATGCTAAATATTGCTTGCTGGCATCGGTAGTGGTACAGCTTAAAAATTAGACAAAATGTACTAATTATTGATTGAAAATCTAATTTTAATACCCATTCCTTTTACAAAACTAATACAAAGCTAGTTTACATATTTGAAGCTTGGTGACGCTTAAAAGATGTAATCTGCAGTGACGTATCATTAAAATTTCACAATTTAAATTAACCCTTAACTATCCCCTATTTATTTAGACAACATTAAATTGTGCAAAATGTATGTAAATGACGAAGCGCATTAAAATACACAAACTCTGGTACCATCTGTAATACAAATACTTGCTTTATAGATGGTACCGGGGGTAATTCTCAAAAACATATTAACCAACTTCATAAATGCTTTGAAAGTTTTGTTGTATTTAAGAACAGAGCAGTTAAAACTAGCAGTGCGTAAAACCTTAGTTTTATGAACTCTGCTTCTTTTCATTTATTTATTTATTCTACGTTCTTGTTTTCATAAAAAGTAGAATTATTTTGTCTTTAAAAAAAATTATGGACAAGAAATTCTGATATTAAAATTTAACAGAAAAGTTCCAGTTTTATTACAGCTTCTTATTCTGAGTTCGACCAATTTCAGTACGTAATTTTACATTCTGAAATGCTTTGTAAACGATTAAATCTCAATCAAATAATCTCACAGTATTTATTTAAGTTCAAACTAGTATAGCAAGTAGGACAGATACTACTTTAAATTAAAACGTCAAAAGTTAGTATTTTTTACAAAACAAAGTTATTTTACACATATTAGAGCAAAATGTTTTCCAGACTTGATCATAAGAAGATGAAACATTGGAAGTAACATATGTTTAACTTTGTGTGTGTTATGTGCATCTTTGAGAGTCTTTAAATGTTTTAAAATATTAAGTTGGTCAAAAATATTTATAATTCTAACTATTCTTCATAATCATATGCTTATTCAATTACAATCATAATTAAGAAGGTATTTTTTGAAATCATTTTTAAATATCTTCTTTCGGTAATTTGTTTAAATATCTTTTTCGCATCTAATAAAATAAGTAGCAAGCAATGCTTACCTCTTCTAATTAGCTAAGCAAGCAGGAAGCAAAAGAGTGGAGAAATTTCTCAAAACTGATGATCTAGTAACCTAATCTTGCCACTCACAATTTTTCAAAAGAAATCAACTGAAGTTACGTCTTTTTTAAAAAATGAATTCTGGAAAATGAAAAAAAAAGATTACTCAGAAAGTAATCTAAAAACCATCCATCAAATGGAGATTATTGAGTGTCTATAGCAAATCTGTGAATTACACATTCTTTTTTTCTGATTACATGTCCTCAATTGCGCTTACGGTAGACGACAATCAAACGTGCTTTAATTAAAGAACTATTTACACGTCTTGAAATGATGGATATTTAGTGTTCATCAGTTTGACATACTTATAGTTTAGTTTTCCTCTATTTTTTGGCAAAATTCTTGATCAGCGGGGAAATTGTCAAACGTAAATTATCACTAGCATTTAATGAGTGTATTTTTTATTCAATCAAATGTGACGTTGAATAATGAGTACGTGTGTATTCCTAATGAAAGAGGAAGTACGGAAGCAACTCAATTCTGCTTTGGGAGATAGGTTAAGTAATTTCAACACTCTGGGAACAATTTTTTTACATTATATTGGTATTGACGAAATGTTTGCAAAAGGTAGCTAGCTAGAATTTTTCGCGTGGGTTGATATACACTATGTTGTAGATTAAAACTGTTGGAGTAGCTTCCGTCAGTTGCGAAACTTCCTTAGACCATTGCTGAGCCATCTCCAAATGTACACTCCGAGATTTTTTCATATTTCACAGAGATCGTTCAAAAAATTGAAAAAAAAAGACATCTAATCCACGCAAATTAAACTTTTTCTCACAAAAAAATAAATAAATAATATCCCTTTTTACGTATAATAACTCATTTTTGGCACACTCAACCCATGGTTTCTTAGGAACATTTTTAAAAGTCGGTCGGGACATTACTTTTACAAAATGAAACCTTTTCTCCTTTTGTAAAGTACATTGAATAGTTCGAGCACTGCAACGTAACTGGAATTCCTGTCTGATTTTCACCGATACTTTTTTTTGAACAAAGCTAGTTTTATTTTTTTTTTCACATGGGGCACAGAAACGAAAGATAGGCTATATTTTTGTCTTTGTCGTCCATGATAGCTGGGATTTTTGAGAAAGCTATAAATGAAAAAAACTTATCTTTTTCGATTTGTTACAGTGTGACTTGCAGCAAGTTCCGAAATTTTTAAAGCAACTATTTTCTCTATTTAATATACTGTAAGTTTAGTCCCTATTTCTAGGGACTGAAAAAACAGCACGCGACGTCTCCTATTGCTTTTTAAGCATTTGTACGCCTATGTAGTGTCGTTTGTAGAATTAAAAACCTGCAAAATTTGCTTTTTAGAACACACAAATTTAATTATCCGGATAAATTTGTCCATATGACATGAATATCTAAATACTATCGTCTTACGAAGTACGAAATTCTCGTATACTTCGAATGAATCAAATAAAAATAAGAAATCATTACCATAAAGCCATAAAATAATTTGCATAACTTCCTAACCAAATGCAACCAGAATATGGTAATTTTTTCTTTGTCTTCATAATTTTACCACCAGTGTATTTATTGGATAGCTTAGAGGTTTCTGTTAAACTTTTGACAAAAAATCTGGCGTGGACTCCACAATTTTCTTTTACGTCTATTAAATAAAATCAATTTGGGTCGTTTTCAAAATTTGCTTACATTTGCTGTCCGGAGGTTAAAAAGACGATTTTGAAGCATAACTTATATTTTAAATTGAATGCGAACAATTATTTTCTGCAAGAAATACCCCCCAAAAAATTCTATCACACAAAACATTATTGAAATTTATTTATTTATTTTTATATTAAATCTTAATATAAAAATAAATATAACTTAAATGAGTAACTTAATTATATATAACTTAAATGAGAATCAAGGCAAAAACGCTTGTCCATTTCCAATTTTTGCAAGTTCAACTATTTTTTTATATACTTAATTGTATAAAAAAGCATATACAACAACTTATTTTTATATATTCACTATTAGTGTATGATATTCATAATAAATATTGACAATAGTGATTTCTTTTCACTAAGAAATGTATGAATATATTTTGTCCGGCAGTTCTTGTCAAGTCCGTTACCCTAAGATTATTTTAGCTAAAAAAGGTATTAATTGCAGTCAAAAGTTGGTAACACGTATTCAGTTAACTTGACAAACTAGTGACTTAACTATTTCGTACCATTTTGTTTTTCTGAGTCGAGAAGTATTGCTGTGGCGTTTCGCATAAAATTTCTTCCAGGTGCGTATTTTTATGCCTTGTCAAGTCTGTTACCAAAGACTTTAGTATTAATTTTTACTTTTTCTCAACTTTTACCCCGAAATATCGTTTATTATACAACTCTAAGAAAATGTATATTGTTGTTCAATTTTTTAATTCGATAACCTAGCCATAATTTGACATTTTGGTTGAAATGTCAAGTCCGTTACTGGTCAAATCCGTTACCAGATGTCAAGTCCGTTACCATACAGTTTTTGATCAATATTTAAATGATCAAAAACATCGTTTTAAGCTTCATGGATGCAAATAATTTCAAATGAAGTTAATTCTAGGCGCTATGATATAGTGTAAAAGTGAGATTTCATATTGATTTTGTATGTTAACGGACGACAATTTTCCTTGCAACTTGCAGCTTTGCAACAGCATTTGAATGCTTAATTATGCATCAAAGTGTACAACCAATTATATTTTCACACACCTAAAATATGTGACAACACATCTGTTAGTGATTCTAAAAGAAAATAGCAAGTTAAAAAAATTACTTAAAAATTCTGAAATGTAAGCATATGGTGAAAATTACCCATTTTCTTTAATAGCTCAAAAAAAAGGTTGCTTGTACTCTTGTACGAGAGTTAGAAGCAACAATTCTTAAATGAAGAACATTTTATACGGGTGATTCTCTGTAAACTGGTAATTGGCTGTCCGGACTGAGTATTTTAAAAATAATAAAGTGTAATAAAGTAATTATCGCTCTTAATACAAGTAAAGCATTAATACTTTGTGGCCCAATTGTACTTGGAGTAATAACAATTTAATATTTTTTTCTAGAAATTATCTAAGCGCCAAAAACACAGTCCCCTGGCTGTCCCAATCCCATAGTCTAACTGTTAAAGATAGTATTTCAAAAACCTATTAACACTACATAAATTTGGCAATTAATATCTAAAAATAGAATACTGATGCAAAATTTTTCTTATGAAATAAGGTATAATTACGTATTTCTAAAACTTATAATTGTCATGTAAATTCTGTCCGGAGTTTTTTCAAACAGTCCCCTGCAACAAATTCAAAGCTGTAATACGCAAAATCTATAACTTTTGCAAATTCTTTTTGGCATAAAGTTTAAAGTAATCAGTGTGAATTTGCCGAAACCGCCGAGAACAGTGTTGAAACGCTACTTTTCTTAGTTTGAGAGCCACATTTGTGATGAAAATATGCATCAGGGTCGTTGCGAAAACAGTCCTCCTGGAAGTGATTTTATTAATGTCAATTAATTTAATTATAAAATATATTATTCATTATGTTCACGATTTGTGCTTAAATTTATAGGTAGTCTCGTAACTAATTACGTTCCAACAGTTTTGCAGATATTACGCAACAAAGGGCAAAAACACAGTAACCAGAACAGTCCCATGCCTAGTTATACTAGGCGGGGGACTTACCCCCTATCATGATTTATCAGAAAGACACAAACTTCAATTGGCCCTTTCAAACCAAAGTAATTGACTCATTTTCTGAGCAATAGTATTATAATTATACGAACATTTCAAAAACCGTGCCCGGACTGATTTTGTGTGAAAAATGACGTGACAAGAAAACTCGTGGTAAATAATTCGGAGACGAAATTGATATTTCGGCTGTTTATACGTTCATAGTTACGTATCCAAGTGCTGACGGGTCAAAACAAAATACTCAAAATTAATTCGGAGGCGAGCAAAATAGATATTTAGACCAAAATTTGAGTGATTTTTTTTTTCTCGATTACAATACTTAATGCGTAAATGGAAGTAAAAAACTAATTCAGAATTGATGCTTCTTTGAAATGAATTTTGCTATTTTATCTCACAATTTCATTTTCACGAACTAAATAAGAAATTCCATGTAACTCCGATACATCTTTATGGAATGTTGATTACAATATGTCATCCATCAATGGTTTTACTTTAATACAGTGGCAGAAAGCAACTTACAATTTTACTTCTTGTTATTTGGGAGATAAAATATTTGATCAATACTCCTGCAAGCGCAGAAACTAAAACCATAACTTATCAGCATTAACCTGCTTTGAACAGTAGAAAATACTCATAAACGAGACGACCTAGTTTTTCTCAATTCTCCTTATTTAATTGCTACATTACAACAGAACCAATGGCTTACCTGATCAAGCTAATGCTTATTTTTCACATTACAATTTTTGTAGATACTACCGGAAGCAACTACTCTCTCTAGGGAGTCATCAAGTGACTAACCATCCACTTCATTGGCGATGGTGATATTTCAGACGCAATCAAGGGAGTCACAAATGGATTCAAACCGTTTCGTTTATTAAGTTTCGTTTCAGTCATATCAGTATTACTGACCGAACTTTTCCCAAGAGTCTTAAATATGTCCAGAAATATCTGCTTAATCTTTTCCATGTGCTGAATGTTGCGGAAAGAGTGGTAAAAAATTATGGCCAAAAGTTTCTGGTGAGTAGAAATAACACATTAGCATTTTTCTGTGCATTAAAAGCTATATCGTATAAATTTCTTGAATTTGATGCATTTATTTATTCATTTTTTTTTGTTTCAGGTAAGTTATATACATCAGGTCATTATTTTGAAAAGGTAAAATTCCGATTTGTTTTTGTAGCGATCCATTACTTTATTAAAAGTTGTTTTACTTCGCCTGCAAGCTTCTGATTGATAACGGCCAGAGATACCACTCATAAAAATACAATAATTTTGAAGAATTTTATATTCAGTTATTTTATTACTTTCTTCAATATTTAATATGTAGAAGAAAATTAACATTTTCGAATGTATTTCCTTCATGAACATTTTCGAATTCCGACAAATTTCACGTTTTGAAGTGTGTTGACTCCATTTTGACCATTTTCGGAAAACGTCAGTCTGTCTGTGTCTGTACGTGTGTTTTAGCGGCCAGTTTTTTTTTTTTTTTTTTTGTAATATAATATTTAATTCGTAGATTTTAGCCATGATAGATTTTACACTACATTTGTAACTACATAGGGAAAAGCAGGATATTTTATCCTTTATTTTTTGTTAACTTTTTTAAACTTCTGCTAAGGTGAGGCATGATACCCCAAATTACCCCATGTTGGTTTGTCTGCCTATCACCCTGCTTCGCCCAAATAACTTTCGAAAGAACAAACAGATGGGCACAAAACTTTTGGATCTGAAACACTCGTCTGAACACTTCAGTCTTAAGCAAGATTTCGTGATACCGAACATCTTTGTTCTAATTGAAATATTAAAGAATAAAAAAGACATTGAGCTTTACGAAGACATTCAAATCCTTTTTAAATTAGTTAATAGTGTAGTCGTTTGCTTTATCTATAAAAACTTCAGACGTAGAATATGTAGTGTGTAAAAAGATTTCTCATAGATTTTAAAGCTATTACTTGTGAACAGTTAAAGAATAGTTAACATTAGCGTGTGTGACCGAAACTCAAAATTATTTCTATTTTTTCCTCTTTTTTTTTTTTTTTTTTTGAGTTCATAGTTGTTGTGCAATTTCCTATAAATTTTACAATACATTTACTTGTATTCTGGGCTCTTAATCTGTGAGGAAAGAATTGAGGTAGCCTTCTGAAGACTACTGAATTTATTGCAAGCTAAAACATTCTGAATTTCGTTCGAAATGTGAAAACTGACAAGAAATTAAAAGGAGTGCAGGAGCGCCAAACCTCCGTGAGCCCCGATGAAAATTAAGAACTGCTTGAATTGTAAATAAAGATTTCATTTGATAGCAACTACCTGTTTCAATTCGCGCCCATCATTATTACTTGATTTTATTAGCTGTATTAAAGGCATAATCGGAAAAAAGATTTTAATATGTGGTCCACAACATCACTAAAAATATATATATATATATCATGACAACTGTTTGAAATTTTTTTGTTTGCATTAAAAATGAATTAACAAAATAAGACCGAAGACTCTATCTAAAAAATAATAATAATAATAATTAAAAAATAATTATTTATTAACCTTTTTGTAGAAAAGAGTTCCGATATATCCCGATTTACGGTAAGTGCTGTACTTCTTTCATTTATGAATCTATCAAAAACAGTAGTAAACTATGAAGTTAGTACAACGTAAAAGATTACCTTTACGGAGGCTGCACAAATTTACAAAACCTACATTATCAGGCACGCATCAGCAATGGGAATAGCATCACGTGTTACGGAGTTACAAGGAGCCTTTTTCACAGCCGAATGTCTAGATGAACGAGAAAAAAAAAACAAAACTAAAATAATATTTTTTAAAAATGTTTTAATTACTTCGATTGACATATCTGACAGTTAAAAACTTACAAAATTCCTATAGAACTATGATCTTTTTAAATTTTGGTTTAGACGCAGTTACAGCTCCAATCTGCGAGTTTAATCAACAAACCACGGATTCCGAAGAAAAGCAAATTTTACATTGAAAAGAGACTATTCAACCGAAACTGCCCGTAGAAGGACGTTTCATTGATGCAAAATGAAGTGCTTCTTGCCGCAGATTATTCTTCATTCATTCTGTTGTCAATTTAGATTCTTCATATTTTGGGACCAATTTCCGGGCTTTAATTATTGTTCAAAAAAAAAAAAAAAAAAACTCGCATTACTCCCTTGCAGCTCAAACTAAATGACACGTAATTTCACAACAGACTGAAAAAACTACCGATAGCAATTCTGAAGAAATTAGTAAGATACTCATTCCACTCAATTTTTTACGGAACGTATTATCAATTTACAATCACGCGGAAAGTCCCGTACTCAACGATTTTGACCTTTACTTGAACTTCAGAAGCCGTCACAATTTTTTTAACCCATGTATGTCTAAATATATCAATTTACTATGTCACCGGTTTGAACTTATACTTCAATCACAAGCAAAAAGATGTTTATCTACTCTGTACGTTGAATATTCACTAACAATACACACATAGATCCCCATTTATGAATTTCAGTTTTGCTAATCGTTTCAGAATCAGTGTTATACCCGAGTTTCCATTTTTCGTGCAACCTGTAACAATGCTAAAGTCTTTTGTAAGCAATAAAAGAACCCTCAATAGCCACAAAAAGTTCCAAAATATTCCCATCACAACTTACTCACACACACGCACTACCATTCGCGGACACACCTCTTCGGACATCTGACCAACGGTCCATGACTTTCGTTGTCATGGCAATTGATGCTAGCCCGACCACTTTGGCAAAATCCTACTGAGCACACGAACACATTTCAAAAACTTTGAATGAGTAAGGAACGATCCCTGATGGTAAGTTTTGAATGTAGGTCTACTCCATATTTAGACTTTGAATGGGATGTTATTGTTTATAATTGTTGATTGCATTATACTTGCATGACGTTTTCAAAGGTTGATTCGCTTTAAGGATTATGTTTGAGGAAATTATATATTTAGATATTAAGAGCTTTAAAACTGTTTTGCAATTTATTTGATGTACTACCCTGAGAAATGTTTGCAGTGGTATTTTATATTTGTTTTATAATAGCGATTTCTTAATTATGTGATGTAAAATATTAGAAAATAGATTAAAGTTGTTACCGTAGTTTAGTAAGAACCGAGTTTCTTCCGTGAAAATTTTCAAGAGTTTTAATTTATGATAAATCTTATTATGGCAGAGCATGAAGGACACACCTCCTACATTTAAATTTTTATAAAAACACGGAAGACACAGTCTCAAACAACTGTTAAAAATGAGCAATTTGGTTGGCTTATAGATTTTTTTTTTTTTGTCTGATTAGCAGTTTGTATTTAATCGGATAAGATTTGAAATTCTTAGAAATAAAATCTCTAATCGTACTATAAAAGAACTGTACAGTTATTATTTCATACTTTAAGTATTGTGCATTGGAGAAAAATTGAGTGGAAAAAAATTGTAATTCTATCAAAAAATTCGTCGGACGTAAATTTTCAAGCTGCGGAATACGAAGTTATATTTAATTTTTAGCGCATTTTACAATTTTCCTTATTTCTTTCCTTTTTTTGAGCAATAAAAAATTGCTATTAAGTTTCATTTTAGACCTCAGATGTCGTGTAGTCCCTTTTCATATTGGCCCCAAAATCTGCCACCGGGTTCGCCCCGGCGCCACGCCCCCCCCCCCTATCCCCCACCTCATGGGACGTCCACCGGCTCCTGAATCTGCCACCGGGTGGGTACACAGACACACACACACCTATCGCAATTCGTCGTAGCGAAAAACATAATTTGAATTTAAGGCGCCGCGCCGAAATTAAAATTAATTTAAAAACACCAATTTTGTTAATTATACATATGAATAGTACAATAATTCAATTTGATCTGCTATATTTTTGTTCGTATTCAAACTGCTTGAAAATGCAATCTCACTTCCTCTTAATTTATTTATTTCTTTATTTATTTATTAGTTCATACATTTTCAATTTCTACTTTCCTCTGCCCAGGGGAACCACTAAGTTCTCAACCGCAAGAAAGAGACTTGTAGATTGCATGCATAATATTCCTTCATTTTGCTCATTTTAGCTCACGTTATCTAGCTATGAAATAAGTTTGGCATATTAGAAGACTATTTTCAAATATGCTTTTCTTTTTCGCTTCCAGAACAATAGTAAGCCGAAAAACTATACTTAATTGGACAACTAAATCTGAAGACTATCGGACGTTTTTCTATTACGTAAGATCAAAAACAGAGTTAGAAAATGTTTAAAAAATTGTTAAAACTAAAATAAAGTATCGTTTTCAGGCATTTCCAAGCGTTGCATTCTGCTCGCAAGTGAATGCTACAAGTATGACTTAACCTTTAGGAACAAGGCGGTACACATGTTGTACCATAAGTCTTTTTTTTTTTCAGAGGACAGGGTTGATATTTTCACTCGAACCCTTTGGAGCTGTGGATTTTTTCAAAGTTTCATAGGTCTGGTATGACAGTTTATACCTTCTCTTTTCAGTGGAAAAGAAATCTGTGGTTCAACTGTCGTACTACCTGGGTCGAAAGAAAAATTTCTATATAAGCAGCCCGGATCCAAAAGGTTAATAGCAACAATAGCTCTTTGATACCACTTTCTAAAACTTGAATCTAAGAAATACAATTTGCATTTAAAATAATTTGAAACATGTAAAATACAATTCACTTTTCTTTCGTCACAAAAATATTTTCTTATGATAACTGTAGTTGAAGATTAGAAAGAAAAATATTAATTCGGGTTTTTATGTCATCTTTTGAAAGCTTTGACCTGAAATAACTATTGATGAAGCAAAATTTTCTTTCACAAGCAAGAATTTAAATTTTCATTTAGTAACATAAGACATTAGTTTTCCATTTGGATTTTAAAAATGCATACGCAACGGTTCAACAACAACAGTTCATCTACACTGCAAAAAACGAACTGTTGTTTTTAGAGTATAATTCTGGCAGACGAGGTTCCAATTTAAAACTGTAGAATGCACAGTAATAAACTGTAAAACTAGTAATTTTATAGTTTCTTATTGCAAAGTTAGAAATTTTACAGTTTATTGCCGAAATTTTAGTCGTATTATACTGTAAAAACAACAGTATAATACTGGCAGCAAAGGTTCCAGTTTAAAGCTGTAAAATGAATGGTAATAAACTATTGAATTAGCGACTTTACCATTTGTTACTGTAAAATTAGCAATTTTACAGCTTAGTACTGTAAAAATAGTACCGTAAAATGGGGTGAATCGGAACACTTTTCAGCTTTGATTGTAAAAAAAGCAGTTAAAAGATTTTTTTTTTAATTTGATTTTTTGGGTAAAAACTTCGGTCTTGCTTTACTTTTGATATTCCAAGAAAAGACAAAACATTTTGAACAATTATTATTAAAATATATAGGAAATTATGGGTGTTCCGAATCACCCCGCAGATAGGGGTCAATCGGAACACATGTTAAAATTTTTATTTTTTTCACTTAAACTTGTAATAGGTCTCACAAACATGAGTAATATTGATGGGGGAGAATAAGAGCAGATAATTACTGGCAACTAAATGCATAATTTCAATACCAGTAAACGTTTATAATTTGTCAAAATTCAAAATAATTTTGAGCTTATGAAAAATGAAAAGTAATTTTAAGAAATGCTTTTGAATTGAAATACAGAGATTTAACATGAATGGAAGTCCCTCATGTCGTCCACAAATATGTACTTGTCCTTAAAACTAGCAATTGTGACTTGGCTTAAGTTTTTTCATAACATCTCCTGGGATAAACTCTGCCTTTTCTTTAGTTTCTTGAAAACTCTGGGTTTCGGGGATTGTCCTGAAAGATTTTTTCGCTTATTCATCATTGTCTGTGTGCTGAACTTTTACTACATAAAGTCTATGTGAGTTTCCCCCTCGTATTTTAAGTAAAAAAAAGTCCTGGAGAAAAAATCTTTTGAAATCTGCAACTTTTTGTCATTCTAAGACCTAGTTGCTCACGAGAAGGGATAAACAGTAATAAATCCTTGTCCTTGTCTTGATTAGAAAAATTGGGGTTAGAATCTTGATTTTTCAAACAGTTTCCTTCAAATAAGTTTGAATTGGAACAACAGAACTAAGTGTTCCGATTCGCCCCGCAAATTTTTTTCCTATGGCATTTTTCAGAATTCTTCATTTTTATGACGCAATTTATAAAAAATGTAAATTCTAATGTGGTATTCTGTTGTTCAGAGACATGTATAATTGAAACATACCACTCTTAGTTTTTAAATATAAGAAGGTTTGTTCTTGCATATGAAGTTTTGCAGTCTATGAAAATGTGATGTTTCCTAGCATTCCACGTGTAGCCCTCCTTAGAAGCCAGTAGCGTTGCCAGATTGACAAAAGTAATTTTTTCCTACTTCCTATGATCTTACCTTTCTAAAAAAAAATTCATGGCGAAAAATACCCAATAGTATATTTATGAAGAATTTCTTTGTACGGTCGGGAAGTTTTCTTCCGATTGACCCCGCTGTTCCTATACACCCCATTTTACGGTAATTTTACAGTTTGTTACTGTAAAATTAGCAATTTTTACAGTTTATTTCTATAAAATTAGTTGTATTATACTGTAAAAACAAAATTCATTTTTTACAGTGTGTGATTAGATTCATAATCTGTTTGTAATACGATTTCAACGTTTTCCCTCACGTCCTCCCCAACCATTTTGTTAGCCGGCAATCAAAACGATTTTCAGGTTTTATTCTACCAACATTTTAAGCTAATCGGCTATGCACGCATTTCAAGGGTCAGATATTTAAGTTCAGCTTTTTAAACTTGTTTTCTGGGATGACCTGTATTTTGTTTTTCTAACGTATTTCAAGACCAAGATGTGTTTGTTATTTTTTATTATTCTCCTTAAAGCATACTTTTAAACACCGCTATGTTTTCTTTTTGTTTGTAATTTGGATTGTTGTTTAAAATTTATTTGTAATTTTCTTATTATTTTTAAGAATGATTTAACTTTGCTTGGACTTTTTTTCATGTGTTTTCGACATGTCTATACGCTAAATATTTTTGGTGGGTGTCACACCAATTTCATCTAAGTAGTTTTATTTGAAAATTAAAAAAAATATAAAACATTTTTCGAAATTAAAGGAATTTTTTTCTTCGAGTTCTTACCAATAAATCTTTGGAGCAAAAAAATGTCAAAAATGTTCAATTTTTATACGTGAATTTATTTATTTATTTTTTATTAAAATGAAGGCATTTTTGAGTGGCAAAAATTGCCATGTGTAGATGAAATGAAAGTTAAATCTCAGTTGAAATCAGTAAATGTAAAAAAAAAAAAAATAAACGTTCACCTTTTATTTAATTAATTATACTTTTCTTTAAAGATGTTTCTATTCGTTTTGAAACGTTTCCTCTTCTGAAGCAATATGTTAAAATTGTGAGTTGTTTAATTTTGATATTTTATGATTTAACTTTGCATTTTAAAAACTTTTATAAGAAAACTTTTATAAGAAAAATTTTATGACAACTTCCATGACTTTTAAAAAAGTTTCAGACAAGTTTCTGTGGTTATTAAAATGCCATACAATACACACGATTATCGTAACAAACGGATAACGTAAAATAGAGATCTTCCTGACGATATAGTTTTAAGTTCATTATTATGAACTTTTGCATTTTTTTAAGGTTTGATCGAACTTTTAACCTAAAACTCCA
>JAXGGA010013493.1:0-5000 GCA_038373865.1 Uloborus plumipes
GAGTCGTCAGAAGTGTTGCAAGGCTGTGGAAACGATTCCAAGAAACAGGAAATGTTTGACATCATCGATCAGGGCAAGGTCGGCCATGCGCCATTACAGCAACTGATGACCGGTATATACTGTTAACAGCCTGTCGAAACAGAATAGAGAATGCTACGCATCTGCAAAGGCAGTTGCTCTTGGCAATATTACGAAGGGTGTCCAGCCAAACAGTACGTAATGGGCTTCATGAGGGAGGGCTCTATGCACGTAGGCCAATGGTTTAAACTTTTGTTGACCCCACGCGACTGTGTGACCCGAAGAAGACGGACTGCTGAACATCGAAATTGGGAGCAACATGGTTGGAGCCAAGTGCTGTTTACAGAGGGGTTGCAATTCAGTCTGGAGAGTGACAACGGACTTGTTCTGGTATGGAGGGACAGGGGCACTCGAAATAATCCCGCGTTCGTTCGTGAAAGGTCACAAAACAGACGAGCTGGTTGGGTGGTATGGGGTGGAATCAGCATAGGCGGACGTACGGGCCTGCATATCATTTGGAATGGCACTTTGACGGGTCATAGGTATGCAGACGAGATACTGAGACCTCATGTCATCCCTCACGCTGGAGCTATTGGATATTCCTTTGTTTTTAACCGACTTCGAAAAAGGAAGAGGTTCTCAATTCAAAGCGTATACTTTTTTTTTTGTTTGTTCGCACATAACATCTGATCTACTGAACCGATTTGGACAATTTTTTTTTAATCGATAGGAGATGGTGTAACTTAGGTACCATGTACTCATATGACGATATTTGTTCACTAGAAAAAAAGTTATGATCGAAAAACTAACATTTCATGTCATTTAAAACAATATCTGCTATCGTAAATCCTTACTTCAATGAGCGACCCGATGGTCAAGTGGTTATGCGCGTCAGGTAGAAGTTCCTGAGGGAATGAGGTCGAGTCCAGGTCTGCAAGGATTTTTTCGAATAGCTGCATGTTTTTTTTTTTAATGATTTTAATGATTGTAATGTCCTTATGCAGGTACATCTTCCCATGGGAATGTGCCCCATATTTTTTTATGGTACAAAATGACAGTTTTGGTCGGGGGCTTTAAATCGATTGGGGGCTTTAAATCGATTGTGGCAATAAATGGTTTTTGATTTGCTGCACCTGTATTATTTTTTCAAAAATTATATACACTATCAATTATATTATGTTAATTTTTGTACCTTTATAAAATTCTGTATTTTATACCTTGTATTTACGTCAAATTCAAGGTAAAATTAAAAGTCAAAAATTCTGAAGATGATAAATATATGTTAAAAATTAAAGTAACTATTTTTTGTGATTTTCATATTGGTTGTGACCAAAAAACATCATTCTAAACAAATAAAATGTATCAAACACCATGAGTGTTGAGTTATTGGAAAAAATCTGCTGTGTAATGTTGTTTTGCACTGCGAGGGGGGGGGGGGGGTATGAACGATCATTAAAGTGACACACATTTTTAAAAAATAAGATTTTGATTTGTGGTGTTTGAAAAAAGCTAAAGAGTCCACTTTAGTTGAAAATTATTTTCCATGAAAAGCAAAAACTTGCACCAATTTTCCAAGTCTTACTCTAACTCCTTCTCCCACAATTCAAATTACTTACTTTTACTTTCAATTTTTAACCGAATTCAAAAAAGGAGGAGGTTCTCAATTCAAAGCGTATGTTTTTTTGTCTGTTTGTTCGCACATAACATCTGATCTACTGAACCGATTTGGACGACTTTTTTTTAAATCGATAGGAGATGGTTAACTTAGGTACCATGTATTCATATGCAGAGGCGGATCAAGTGAAGTGGGGGCCCCAAGCGGTAAAAGTTTTGGGGGCCCCCTCCACCCCACTCTAAAAGGGGGGGAATCCCCCCCCCGAGAAAAAAAAACAGTACAGACCAATATTTTTTATTTGCACACCTCATATAAATTTTCGTCCAGATTTAATTGCAGCAAAATCATTAATTGTGTTTTCCGTGTCGACGCGGTTCAACAGTGCCTGTTCAATATACAGCAGGGGTGGCCAACCTTTTTGGGAAGAGTGCCACTATCAGAGGGGAAAAGGTGGGCGTGCCATTTTCAATTTTGTCAACAAGCTGAAATAATTTTCAAAATTAAAAAAAAAAAAAAAAAAAACTTGTTGACGGCTGACTATGTGATTTTAACTTAAATAGTACTTTTTTTCACGCAAGTTTGAGTAGCGGAGATTAAAATAATAATACACTTAAAACAAATCCGAATTTAAGATTTGCCGTTAATAAACACTTTTATAGGTTCAGGTTCAGACAGTCGGGTTAGGCAACAAATAACATGAAACGTTTTATTCCAAAAATTAAACTGTTAGTACTTAATGTGGCTTACGAATTTATAACTTTTTTACCTAGTCATTAATTTTAGGATGAGTTCTTCAAAAGCTAAAGAATATAAGTGTTTTAAGAGCTATCAATCAACATTCAACGGTATTTTGATTTTTATGCATTCATTAAAACAAACAATCTTTGTCCACAAACATATTTTTGAACCAAACTTAGAGCACCAGACATTTAAAGCATGTTAATTTGAAAGAAAAAATGTTCGTAGAAATTTGCAAAATCAATATAATTTGGATGACTTGCAGTTGAAGTAAGCTCCTATACTTGATTTCTAACGTTGCAAGATACAACAAGTCGACAATTTCGATTTGGGTTTTCGGTAACGTCTTGCAGAGAAATAGACGAAGAATTTGAAAAGATCAGTAAATTTTTATCATTAACTTCGGATAGCTTAATTCCAATATTGATGTGAAATGTATTAATTTTGTTTCTCCAAAGTTAAGAGAAAGAAACTGAAGTTTTATTGCAAAAGATATGATTTATAGTAGTTTAAGATAGTTTTCCCCACAATCTTAAATTTAAATTATTTAGGCGCCGGATAATAAAGGGTGAAATAGCTAAATTCAGTTGATTTTCTTCATTCTGATGTAAAAAGTACTCATTCCCCTTAAATGCAGCAACCACAAAAACGGAGAAATTCAGTTTTCGTCTCTCCTACTCGGTAATTCACGGAATATTTCCGTTTTTTAAGGAAAAAATGTGTTTTGAAGCTAAAACGGAAATCTTCTGTTGAAATCGGTAGAAAACTTTCTGAAAATTAAGGATTTTTTTTTAACAGGGTACGTGTTTTAAAACATTCTCACATATTATAAAACACTGTATGAGTATTTTTCCTTTGGATAGCTATCGCACATTTCAATAAAAGGGTAACTTGTCATCCTTTTCCTTTTCGTCAAGGAAAAGATCATGAAACATTGTATAATCGACGTTTATTATTCT
Source organism: Uloborus plumipes (assembly GCA_038373865.1). Taxonomy (NCBI): domain Eukaryota; kingdom Metazoa; phylum Arthropoda; class Arachnida; order Araneae; family Uloboridae; genus Uloborus; species Uloborus plumipes. Next base: position 3,331 of record JAXGGA010013493.1, read on the forward strand.
AATCTGATTCCTTGGCACAAAGAGCTTCTGATGGGTAATATAATGATACTTATAAAGTTTTCTTCCCAAATGATTTTCAAGCAGTGTAACAAAAACAACTGAAAGTACCCCGTGTTCTGCAACCAATACCGAATTTTATCCACTGTGGTATTTTACTTTTAGACACAGAGTTTTGAACATTTCATCGTCTGTAGCTGAAACTATTTAGCGTAAATCCAAAATTTCGTCTACAACACCGAAAATTTCATTCGTGTTTCGTACAAATATGCTTTTCAAAGCATTGCCTGTAATGTCACTTTTTTTCTTTGGATGTCCGAAGCTAACGATAAGTATTTACAATATTGTAGCTTGGAAATTGTATGCCACCGCGTGACACATGTCATCCAATCGTTAGATTTATCAAAGGAAGGACTTCCGTTTTTGCAATATTTCTAAGAACGACATTATTTCTCAAATGTTTAAATTTTTTCAGTAAGTCTTCGCGTGCCACTCCTAATGCTCTGCCGTGCCACACTGTGGCACGCGTGCCGCGGGTTGGCCACCACTGATATACAGTATGGCTAAGTTGTTAAGCATCTCTTCTCCCATTTTACTACGTAAATAATTTTTTACTCTTTTTATAACATAAAACGATCTTTCACCTGATGCATTTGACATAGGTATTGTCAAAAATATTTTCAAAAATGTCTCCATGTTCGGAAATGTGCAAGACATCCCTCTAGCAGCTTGATAAATATTATGACAAGAGAGACTTAAATTGTCTGAATTTTCAGATGTTCTTTTGAATGAGTCCTCATTTTCTTTCAGAAACATAACAAAATGATCAAATCCATCTTCTAAAGTGCAAGCATCAATGTCATTGCTATACATGTTCTTTAAACGTTTAAGTGATTCTTTTCTTTTTTCTAGTGATGTGTTTCGCTCAAAGAAGATTTGAAATGATTCAAGCACAACATCATATTTTTTAGTTCTTAGTGATAGCTGTGCTTTTGTACTGTCCCATATGACAAGAAAAGAATTCACTTTGAAATGGTTTCTTCTAGAAAACTCGTGACCTTCCGTTTTGTTTTCATCGAAAAAAGTTTCTCTTTTTCGATGTCTGCAAGTTGGTGTTGGTACATCTTCTTCCTCGTCAAACGTTAACCCTGAGATCTCAGTTGGTTCTTTTTCAATTTTTTTTGAATTCGTTTCGATAATTTGCAATAAAATTTTCAAGGGATTTTAGTAAATTGGCCCATTTCAAGAGTTCGCACTCTATTGACTGCAATGATTTGCTTACATCATTTATTCTTTGCAGAATGGTGTTCCAAATCACAGTTAATAGGGCGGTTTCGTACTTTTCCATCGACTTCAAAAGTGCTGTCACTTCAAGTATTGTCACCTTTTTTTCTTCTTTGTCATTACAAATTTCTTGTACAGCCTCCTTTATGCATGGGAACCCAACTTTGATAGCCAATACCGCATCTGCTCTTGCTGACCACCTTGTGTCACAGACTCTTTTTACAGAAACTGAGGGTCGTTCTTTGCATATTTCTAATTTGGATGTTAAGATGCTCCATCAATGAGTTGATGAAGAAAAAAATGTGAATAGCTTCTGCAGAAAATAAAATATTTAACTGCAGAACTACAACTTTCTGCAGCAAAATTTCCCATTAAGTTTAAGGAATGGC
>JAXGGA010013493.1:15000-35047 GCA_038373865.1 Uloborus plumipes
CACTAAAAAGAATGAAATAAAATATTTTTGGAAAAAAAAATAGAACCGACTTCAGTTGGAAATTGCTCTAAAAAGTAAAAAATAATTTTTTTTCTTTGAACACCATCGAAACTACTTTTAAACATAAGTTTTGAAGTCGAAGCAAAAACAATGTATAGAATCATACGCAACTACAATTCAACTATAAATATAAATTTAAATGGATTCATTTCATTGATTACCACACATTCGTGTAATGGTACAAATATTCTGCTTTTGATTTTCAATGGTTTCTTTGAAAAAATGTTGGCAAAATATGGTTAAATATCATTTTACCTATCGTTTTTGCGCCGACTTCAAAACTTATGTTTAAAAGTAGTTTCGATGGTGTTCAAAGAAAAAAATTATTTTTTACTTTTTAGAGCAATTTCCAACTGAAGTCGGTTCTATTTTTTTTCCAAAAATAATTTTTCAAAACGATATTGCTCGACCGCTGAGAGCTCGTCTGATGAAGAACATGCTTGAAACTGAAAAAAATACAGCGTATGGAATGGCCAGCGTGCTCTACTGACCTTAATCTAATCAATCATGTTTAGCACATGGTCGGATAATGCATTGCTGAGTGACAAAGGTCGCATGTTACTGTCCGAGACTTGGAGATTGCACTTCTTGAGGAGTGGAACAGTTCTCCCCAAATTCATACCCATAAGCTTATCGCATCCATACCAAACAGGTGTGCAGCAGTCTTAGCTGTTCAAGGAGACCACACGCCTTATTAAAACACGTGCAACATGTCTAAACAGTACCTTTTTTTCATTTTTTACATGTAACCAAAATGTTGCCCAAAATCACCTTTTTATGTTATTTCCACATTTTCAAAGAATTCAAGATTAATTCCAAAGTTTTTAGGTCTTTTTTTCTGTATTGTCCATTGATACACGCGTAGTACGCCAATCCGTGGCTGTCTTGAACGGTTTTCTTCACTTTTTTGCTTGCTCCCCTAATTGTTTTGAGCAGTGTAGTATAAGAAGGTTGAACTTTCTTTTATCTGCATAAATGTTGGTGGCTCGAATGTGACTTAAATAGAATAGGTACTTAAACACGTGTCGGATAAGATGATAAACGAGTAATTTACGTGTCATCTTATTTGCCAAGATATTCGTCACCTTACCCCATTTTGCCATTTTTATGCTGAGTGATTTTCAGTACCCTAGAATATCGTCATCATCCTAGACGACAGATGGCTTTTGCATTAAACTTTTATTTTAAGAACAATTAATGGCAGAAAAAAAACTTACTCTCGTCGAATATTACCTGAAGTTTATAAAGTCACAACATTACATTCATACACAAGATAAATCCTTCTTGCCGGTTGCTTCTAGCAAAAAAATCCATTTCAACCTCACTTGCATTGAATTTCGTTACTCAAAGCATCAGAATCAAAAAGTGAGGTCAGGTGTGGTAAAATAGGTCAAAAAAATTAAAAAGCAATTTTAAAATCATGCTTTGATAGCAAAAACTATATTGATTCAACCAGTGAACAAAATGCTCAGAATGTGTAGATAAGTATTCTTTATGACATTTAATGAAATCTCTTTGAAAAAATGAAATATTGATGTTGATAAATATGAATAATAAAATGTGTTGTCAATGGCTTATTTTACTTCATAGGGTAGGGTGAAATTGGCCATTCCTTAGAAGCTGTAATTATTGGATAGTAATTTTGTACCTTCATTCGTCAGTGATTACTTTTACGTTGCGCATTCGCAGAAATTCTAAAATTATCTTTAGTAGTATATTTTGATTTAATCAAAGAAAGAAAGTGGAAAAGAAACTCTCAAAAGAGAGACAGCGAGAGAAAAGTTTCATGTTTTGTTTTAAATTTCAATGTGTTTTCGTTTTTTTACAAAACACATAATTAGTGTAGTTCGTAGTCTATCAGGAGTTAATGAATATGAAATCAATCATTGCAGAAATAACTGCTTGAAATCAGCTTACTACGTGATTTGCATTAGCTTCTAACCTTAAGTAATTTAAATTATTATCACTTTTTACATCGGGTCAGAACATCCAAAAGACTAAAAAAATTCATTTCAAAAGAATAAAGACCAATAAAATTATACATACGAACAAAAACGACTGTCATTCATTAAGCTAAAATGCAATTTATACGTTTGTTTGTTTTTTTCAGTCGCCATTAAAAAAGGTGAGCAGTGCTCCCTCTAGTTTAATGGAATAACGAACAGCTATGAAGCAATGAGAGCAAAGGTCTGCAGACGATAAATAAAATGTTTCACAATATTATATCTGCAATGTAGGCTGCTACACTTTATTTGTCTCTTAACTAGGAAAACAGAACAGAACGTTGAAAGTAAGAACAATAAGACATCTTGGATGCCCAAAAAATAAATATAAAAATAAAAGTTTTTATTTAAAAACTTCCGACGTGATGTATTTATCACTACATTTTGCGACGTCCTAAAACCCAGGGCCGAATTTATATTTTATAAGCTATCTATTATCTGTCAAATTACATAACAGTAAATACAACACAAGCTTCAAAATGAGAAAAGAGGGAAAAAAGTAACACCTGAGTACACACTAATAACCTCGAAGCGGCCTTTTGAAGTGAAGTGAAGTGGCTCTTCTGCTTTTTCGCGCTCCAAGTATGGCCCACAGATTTCTCCGAGCGTTTTACATATTGCTCCTACCGCTTATAAAAACTCCAGTGAGGAAATTGTTCCTGTTCTTTTATTTTTTAGTTTTGTTTTCGGTCAAAGACCATGTCATTTCTATCTGTCGAGTGCTGTTTTTCGCCTCGTTTTTGCATGTCCAGCATATTTCGAAGACATTTCCGCCAAGGGAATTAATGCAAGTTCACCTGGTGAGTCGTATTGTCAATTTTTACTATGTCTTCGTTTTCTGACAAAACTATTTTAACATCAAAAGAAAATTAATGTTTTGATTTATTTCAATATTGGATCGACTCATAAATAGTTTTAAACAGAACTTATTCTGACTGGCTAACATTTATTTGGCTTTTACACTAGTTTGAATGATTGAAAAATCTCAAATTTCCTGTCTAATATGAGTAGGTTTGAATAGAGAAACTGGTTACTAGCCAGAAGCATTCTAATTGGTTTCCGTTTAGCCGATCGTGTATAAAAACGTTCCGTTGACACTAACCATACTAAATACTGACGTCATCTAACGTCATGGAATGCACTCCCCACATTTACCGGTAACATTTTTTGAACATCATCTATATTGAATATAAAATAATGTTTTCAAAGTGTGTTATAATTTAAATATTTAGTTGCTACTACAACATTATTTATTTGCATTGTGAAAAAATAAGAATGATGTTTAGACTTTTTTAAAAATCTCAAAAATCTAATGATGGTACCGCAGCAGCCAATGGAATATTTGATTCGTTATGACGTAGAAAAATCGATCTGAATTTGATAATCGGCGTTTGGCAACAGCTTACAGCTCTTAAATTGTAAAGCGATATCCTTCCGATCAACTTTCCCGATGAAAATAAGCCGAGCATCCTAAATTGATCCGAAATTCATCGACACGGGACTGCACTGCTCGTAAATTGCTCCAAATCTCAAAGTATTTCGAGCGAAACTCATCGGATTTTGCTGCTCGGATTCTGTTTGGCCGATGAGACATATTGGAGAAATTCCCGATGAGAACTCATCAGAATCCGATCATCGGCCGATGAGAATTTCATCGGGTTTCGATGAATGGCCGATCACCGGTCGATGAGATTATGCTGCTAGGGATTGCACTAGACATTGATCCAGTCGTATTCTAACTTGTTTGGGTTTATATCAGGAAGACCGCATTAAATGTCTCTTACTTGCTTCCGATTTTCTGAGGATTTCTGGGCTCATGGTCCCAGTCTATCCAACAAGCCCAAATAGCAACAACTCATCGGATTTTGCTCGGCCGATCATCGAACTCCTCGTAAACTGATCCCGTAACGCACAATGACATCGTTCCGATCAGTATCCGAGCACGGTTTTCGATGAGCTACTTTTCATCGGAAAGTGATATCCTTTCCGATCAAACTTTCCCGATGAAAATCTGCCGAGCTATATTCCATCGGAAAACGATATCCTTCCGATCAAGTTTCCCGAAGAAAATTAGCCGAGCTATATTTCATCGGAAAACTATATCCTTCCGATCAATTTCCCGATGAAAATATGCCGAGCTGTATTCCATCGGGAAACAATATCGGTTCGATCAAATTTCCCGATGAAAATTAGCCGAGCTATGTTTCATCGGAAAACTATATACTTCCGATCAAATTTCCCGATGAAAATATGCCAAGCTACAAATTTAATAAGAAAGAGGTCGTAATGATCAAATTTTCCGATGAAAATTTTCCCAATCTCAAATTTTTCTTAAATATGCAGTGTTGGTCTCATTAATCGTCGACTTGGTGGCGTGGTGGTAGAGCGTCGGCTTTCCGCGCCGATAACCCGGGTTCGATCCTAGAGTTGGTCAGTCGGCGGATTTTCAAGAGGTGCCTCCATCTGGCGGCAACTGGGCGTCAAAATTCTCGTGGTAATGGCGCTCCGCCGATTCTGGTGCTACGTGAAAGAATGGATGCTTAATTGGGGGATCGCACTAGGTCTGCAAAAGGTTGTGCCTCTACTGCAGCCCCATTTGAAAGGGAAAAAAGAAAATGATTCAAAATTCATCGCTACGGAACTACACTGCCTCGTATATTGATCCAAAATTCATCGCCACGGAACAGTCACTGCTCGCGTATTGATCTAAATCACATCGTATTTTCATCCAAAATTGATCCTAAATTCATCGGCACAGGACTACACTGCTCGTAAATTGCTCCAAATCTCATCTTATTTCGAGAAAAACTCATCGGATTTTTCTGCTCGGATTCTGTTTGGAGAGAGACATATTGGGGCAATTCCCGATGAGAACTCATCAGAATCCGATCATTGGCCGATGAGAATTTCATCGGGTTTCGATGAATGGCCGATCATCGGCAGATGAGATTGTGCTGCTAGGGTCAATAACAGCTATATTGCCGTGCTAAGCACATAAGTCATATCTACACTTTTTAACAAAACTGAGTTAATGCAACCAAGTGGCTCTTTGTGACGTATTTTACCTAAATACGAAATTGTGTAGTCATTTGAGAACGGGAAACAGTCCCGACATTTAGGGGGTCAGGGGGGGGTCAATTGCCCCTCCCCCTGACTTTGAGAAATCAATGTATTTATATATAAGTGGGCGTGGTTTTTTTTATGTTTTCCGATGAAATTGCATTGTGTTTGGACCCTTTGCCCCCCCCCCCCCGTCTGGAAAAACTTGAAATGACGTCCCTGACGGGAAATGTTTTTTAAAAAAATTCTGATAAAATTTCATCTAAATCAAATATATGGGGGCACAAAACTTTAAAGAGTAATATCTCAGTTTGAGCTCAGCTGCAGATACCACATTTGCGCTTAGCACGGCAGTATATTAAATGCATCACTGACTTTTATTATTTTTTTTTGCAGGTTTTCAAACATGGACACCGGTCACCTTTCCGGCTGTACAAGACGGATCCTAATCCCAAAGAACTATGGCCGGAAGGACTGGGACAAGTGACGCAAGTGAGTTCAGCCTTGTTTTTTCGTTAATTCCTAGGGAACAAAATGAAGTCCTTCTAAGTGACTTTGATCTTCCTTGTTTCTGTTTTTAACTGCCTCACCAGGGTTGTGATCTATTACACTAAGCATTAAAAATGTAGGTGCGGGAATTTGTTCTATGACACAACTGCAGCAATAGTTTTTTAGCAATCAGGATACAAAAATTCATCCAGAGCAACCACAGGAGATATATAAAAACTTTCCCACACCAACACTTTTTAAGTCTTAATTCTTTTGCCCCCCCCCCCATACTTTAATGTGCGATTGCATAATTAGCATGAAATTAAAGAAAAACACTTAACTGGCGCAGCATAGTATTAACCGTACACTGTATGATTTTTTGTTCTTTGAAATAACTATATTTATTTTTCAATGTATAATAAGAAAACATTGGAAAACATTTTTAAAAATTTAATTTTGAGGATAGATTGTTATATTTGCTTTAAAGAGGCCTAAAACTTGCTTTTTATGCTAGAGTCGCCGTATGCTTGGTCATAAGTAAAAATAGTCCATGTAGCCAATTGGCAACGCTATGCAGTGTAGGGTTAAGGGCTCTTGCACCATTGAATGTAAATAAACCAGCCAAACTAAACTAGTGTAACATTGTCCAGCAGTCAACTGCAGAGATGTTTGTCTACTGCAGTTTGTAGTGTAAACGGATGTTATTAGACATCCTCTATCTTAGTTCATTGCATTTGCATTGTAAACTTGCCATCATAAAAGGCAGGATCAATTTGAACCAATTTCTTTGCTTTAAGTTTTTCCTAATTAAAAGTTATTTCTTAATTCATGATAACTATACAATACTTTAGGAATTTCCTGCAATTACAGACAAGTCAATTGACTAACACCATTAAATTAAGTGTCGGGTAGTCAAAAATAGAAAAAATGTTGATCAATTTTTTACCACGTATTCATATTAAAAACGTAAAAAAAGAAATTTATGATTTTACATTCTTTTATTGGAAACATTAAAAAATAAAATGAATAATAATAAAATTGGCGGAAATATCATCGTTAAAATTTTAATATAGTATTGATAATAGAGCAAGTAGAATGAAATAATACTAAAAAAAACAAAACAATAGCAACAGTAAAATAAATAATAATGATTAAGTCTAAAACAATAAAAATAAGAAGAAAATTTGAAATTTGACCATCATCGGTAAAAATGTCGTACTATAAAAGTTATGTAAATATAACAAGAAATTTAAAACAATAATAATAGTAATTATAATAACAGCATTAACATTAACAATGATAATAACAGTAAAAACAGAAATAATAAAAATAATAATAATAAATAATAATAGTAATGAAATTAATGGTTATAAATATAATAATAATGAAAATCACAAAAATATATTTTTTTAATAAAAAAGACGGTGCGTAAGGATATTGAGAAAGGATGAGATCATCTTCGTTGCGATCAAAACAGTTCAAAAATTACTAACTCCATGTCCTTTATGACCTAAAAAACTATTAACAATAATTTTTTTAGAAATTTTTTTTTAACACAAATAATGTCTATTGTAACTTCACGAGAAAAAAAAAAGAGATGTCTTAGCAATTCTTACAAGAGAGTTTGAACTCGGCCAAAATATCTCTGTAAATGACGTTTTCCCTTCATGATTTATGCAATGCCGAAAAATCCAAAAATATGCGCCGAGAAATGCGAGTAAATTATGAGGATGAGATCCTCCTCGTTACAATAGAACGGGGGGGGGGGGGGAGAGATTCTAAAAGAAACTAACTCCATGACCTTAATAGCCTAAAGCATTATTAACCCATTTATGCCCAGTAGCCTAAAAATGGGACGCTTGTTACTTACTGCATACGAAAACCTGTAATGGGTATATCCTTTTACTAAAGCTGTTTTTACAAGTAATATAGTCCTTCTTCTTAAGAAAACCAGATAGAGCCACTAGTTGGATATCAGAGTTTATTTATTGGCAGCTATTTTCAGACAAATCAGTCAAGCAACGATCCAGCATGGGTAGCCACAGAAAGTAAGTTTTTTTTTTTTTTTTTGCGAACTTATTTTTCATAAAATTAGACTATTTTAAAAGGATTTGCTTAAAATTGATCACAGATGCCTTCTGTAATGCTACTTTGCGAAAGTAAAGTCAAGTAAGGTCGTATTTTGCTCACATATCTGCAAAATATCCCATAAACAGGACGCTAAATAACTTAATATGGCAACGACGAACTATTTTAAGCCTAAAATGTATGTACCATTCCAAGTAAGAGTTTTAAGCAGAAAAAAATTGTTAAAAAAACTTGGGCAAAAACGGGTTAAGAAACAAAAGTTTTTTTAGAAAAAAAATTTAGACTGTATTTTTCATTGTAACTAAGGAAAAAACAATTTCTGGTGTCGAAGCAATTCTCATCAAGATAATTTGAACTAGGCAAAAAAATCTCTGTAAATAATGTTTTTCCTTCATAGCCTTTGCAATGCTGAAAAAAAAAAAAAAAAGCATGGAATAATACAAGTAAATTGTCGACTTACAAAAACATATTGCCATCTATTATGTAATTTTATCAGAAATGTCTACTGTTCTCAAGACGTTTATCTTAGATAGAAAACCGCAGTAGAAGAGAACCAACTCTGAAATTGTTGAGAGGTTGTCTTAAGTATCAAAACTTCATTGAACCACCCCTTTAAATTAGCCAGTACGTACCTTTCTTTTTTTAATTCGTCACTTGCAAAGCGATCAAGTTGCGGGCTCCTCCATCTCTGCTGCTTTCCCCTAGCGTGAGATACTTTTTTGAGATAAAAGTTTGGAAGTTATTTGTGAGCAAACGCCAATCAAATTACGTTTTCGTAAAAAAAAATCTCAATTTTGGGAGGGGCCCGGGCCCCCTGGACCCACCCCTTATATACGCTCTTGATTACAACCACAACAAAGATAACGCTGAAAAAGAAGAGGGGGGGGGGTACGTCTACTTTCGGACCACTCTGTATTTGGTGATATCCGGTTCTAAAGATGGACTGCAAAAGGAAATTATACGCGAGTTTAATACCACACAACATTTGATTCGAGTTAAATTTTATCTGGAGCTATTGCTCGTACGATTATAACAGGACTAAGTAATATGCTCCATGCGTCTGTTCCATTTAATTACGACAATTCTTGACAGAAAAGACAGCACAAGAAAGATTTACAACGCGAAGAGAAGAAATCACACCTAGGGCACCGGTAGAAATCGAGCCCACTTCTACCTGTACGCAGGCAAGGGCGAGCACGACCATTATCAACGCCTCCTAAATACTAAATGCAAACTGCAACTTTCTGGTTTTTAGCACAGAGCAAAATTTCATTCTTGATTCACGATACACTGCCATCTACCAGAGTTCTTCGAGAAAGAGAAATTAACGATTGGTTCATTTCTAAATTTAAATTTAAAACTCAACCAATCAAAAAATTTAATTCGAATATTGTTTGGGTTCATCGCCAATAGCTGCAAAATGCCCTTGGTTCACGATACACTGCCATCTACCGGAGTTCTTCGAAAAAGTAACGATTGGTTCACATTTCTGAATTTAAATTTAAAAATTATCCAATCAAAAAATAACAACGTCATTATCGGATTGCCGCAAGGTGGCGGGCCGTGGTAGCCCGATCGGTAAGGCGTCGGACTCGTGTTCGGAGGGACCCGGGTTCGATCCCAGCCGATCAAAGATCCACCGTCTTGATTAATGGTGGCTGGGAGGCGTTAAAAATGTCGTGGCCACAAAGTCCTCCACGTGAAACGATACCTCTGGGGGTGCTGGGCCAAGGGGTTTGCTCGACCCTTGGTCTGGTTCAAAAAGAACAGAGCGCTCTTCAGGGTCCTATCCCGGTTAAACCACGAGTTGTGGTAGGTACGGGGGACCCTGGAGTGTGTAATGCCGCAAGGTGGCATTTAAAGTGGAACCCATCTCGACGGTAGCGAAGCAAATGTTCTAGGCATTTAGTATTTAGGAAGCGTTGCCACTTTACTACCATGCTAAGCGCAAAAGTGGTATCTGCAGTCGGGCTCAAACTGAGATATAGGCAGGGATTCAAGTGAAACAGGCGATCGCATATTGCAATCGCTACTGGTTAGAACATTTCTTGATAAAAACATCGTGACGTCAGCGTGACGTTTGCCTATGAAAAACGAGCTAGATAAAACGTCACAGCCTACTTGGCGAATAAGAGGAGATCGCTGACCGCATGTGAGCTCTTATTGGCTCCACCCGTAGTGACGTCAGTGCGATTAGCATTTATTGCGATTGCAACTTATCCAAATTTGGGAATTTGCGATTGCAATGGTGAGTTGCGATCGTCCGTGTTTCATTTGAATCCCTGCCATAACCCTTTAAAGTTTTGCGCCACCATGTATTTGATTCAGATGAAACTTTTTCAGATTTTTTTAAAAAATATTTCCCGTTCTCAAACGACCGTTTAATTTTGTACTTAGGTAAAATACGTTGCAAAGAGCCACCTGTTGGCGATTACTCAGTTTTGTTGACAAGTGCAGATACGACATTTGTGCTTAGCACGGCAGTATATCCCGAGGGTCCTAACACTTTATTCAACAATGCAGAACAGTCCAGTTTTAGCCGTGATACCAAGTGCGAAAACCAATGATTTCATCGAGAAAGAACATATTCGCAGTTCTAGAGCTTGAACACGCCATCATTCGGTGACTTAAGGAATTAGTCAATGAGGTAAAACATTCGGAACAAAAAAGCCAAATGTGTTGTTGAACAAATGTAAGTTGGTCGGAATTTGTTTTACCTTTTTCACGCACCTTTGGCCAGAGGTTGCAGCACCTCCTATAAATTATTTAAATTGCAAATTACAGTACCTACTTAAAATTCCTGATGTGTTAAACCCTAGCTAACTTACGTCATTTATTTCCTGTTCATTATTAAGGATATCTTTACGAAAATTTAACGAATTCTAATGGTTTTATTCATTTGAATCTTTTCTGCAGGCCTGTCATTTAGGGGGGGGGGGGTCAATTCCCCCCCCCCTGGCTTTGAGAAATCAATGTATTTACATATAAGTGGGCGTGGTTTTTGTTGTTTTCTGGTGAAATTGTAGTGTGTTTTTACCCTTAACCCCCCCCCCCTAGAAAAACTTGAAATGACATCCCTGCTTTCCTGTTAATTTTTCAATGAGAGCTTTTCAATATTAGATGGAAATATCACATGAGAAGTTCTGCACTTATATACACTGAAGTGACAAAAGTCATGGGATACCTCTTAATATCGTGTCGGCCCTCCTTTTGCCCGGCGAAGTGCAACAACTCGACGTGGCATGGACTCAACAAGTCGTTGGAAGTCTTCTGCAGGAATATTGAGCCATGCTGTCTCGATAGACGTCCATAATTGTGAAAGCGTTGATGGGGCAGGATTTTGGGCACGAACAGACCTCTCGATGGTGTCCCATAAATGCTCAATGGGATTCATGTCGGGCGATCTAGGTGGCCAAATCATTCGTTGGAATTGTCCAGAATTTTCTTCAAACCAATTGCGAACAGTTGTGGCCCGGTGACATGGCGCATTGTCATCCATAAAAATCCCATCGTTGTTTGGGTACATGAAGTCCATGAATGGCTGCAAGTGATCTCCAAGTAGCTGCACATAAGCATTTCCAGTCAATGTTCGGTCCAGTCGCACTAGAGGACCAAGTCCATGCCATGAAAAAACAGCCCACACCATTACGGAGCCACCACCAGCTTGAACAGTGCCTTGCTGACAGTTTGGGTCCATGGCTTCGTGGGGTCTGCGCCACACTCGAACCCTACCATCGGCTCTTACCAGCTGAAATCGTGACTCATCGGACCAGGCCACGGTTTTCCATTCATCTAGGGACCAACCGATATGCTCACGTGCCCACGAGAGTCGCTGCAAGCGATGTCGTTCTGTCAGTAAAGGCACTCGTGTCGGTCTTCTGCTGGAATAGCCCAAGAAATCCAAATTTCTCCGCACAGTTCTAGCAGACACGTCCATTGTACGTCCCACATTGATTTCTACGGTGATTTGACGCAGTGTTGCTTGTCTGTTAGAATTTACGACTCTTTGCAGACGTCGCCGGTCTCGATCTTTAAGTGCAGGCGGTCGACCACTGCGCTGTCCATGGTGGGATGTTATGCCTGAAATTTCATACTCTCGGCACACTCTTGACACAGTGGATCTGGGAATGTTGAATTCTCTAACGATTTCCGAAATGGCATGACCCATGCGTCTAGCTCCAACTAACATTCCGCGTTCAAAGTCTGTTAATTCACGTCGTGCGGTCATCATCACGTTAAAACCTCTTCACATGAATAACTTGAACAGAAATGAAAGCTCTGTAAAAGCACTGCGCATTTATACCTGTTCTATGCGATGCTACTGCCATCTGAAAATTTGCATATTGCTATCCCATGACTTTTGTCACTTCAGTGTATAATGCGAATTTTTGCGTTTAAAATTAATATTCCTAGATGCAAAATAATTCAAATAAATAGAACATTTTTTGTTCTCTTCTAGCTTGGAAGATTGCAGTTATATGTACTGGGAAGGCATTTAAAGCAAAGGTACGAAAACTTCATAACAAGTAATCCCAACGAGGCAAGTACTCTCAACGGTAAACTATACCTTTAATATACTTAGGTTTATTCATAAATTTTATACTGAAGTGATTTTCAACCGCTGGTCCGGCACAAATTCATGGAAAAATTTGGCCGGTCTTCGGAGATTTTTTACTTGTAATTGTTAAAAGAATTATCCTCATTCAAAGTGAAATAAATATTTTTTAGGCTAAGTTATCGTCCTTAATCCAAAACTAAGTCAGAACTGCATACAATATACCAGCAGACAATTTATGATACCCAGAGACTGCAGTTTCTTTCTTTTTAAGGACTCATCAGTCCGGAGTAGACATTAAGTGAGCAGGAGGCACATGTCCTCTGATTAGAGCTGAGACTACTATGAGACAAGCTTGGTTTTTGACTATTCCCGACTGATGAGTCCATAACCAGGACGAAACTGCAGTCTCTGTAGGTCGCTACCTAACTGTCGGTATATTACATGTATTTTATAAGGCATTCTTTATTTTGGTTTTGCATTTAATTTTTATAATGTTTGTGAATTTTCTGCGTCAATACCCAATTTTACGTTTTAGTACAGGGTGCGCCAGAGAAACTTACTTTTTTGAAAAAATTCCTGCGCGGTGAGTTGGCTGCGTGGAAGGCCGAGAGTGGGCGCATCTGGAGCAGGAAATCTTCAAGTTTTGTTTTTCCTTTAATCAGTCGCCATCATGCTATGGTCATTTCATTTCATTTCACACTCCAGAGTCCCCCGTACCTACAACAGCTTCGTGGTTTAACCGGGATAGGGCCCTGAAGAGCGCTCTGTTCTTAATTTTGAACCAGCACCTAGGGTCGAGCAAACCCAAGGCCCAGCACCCCCAGAGGTATTGTTTTACTTGGAGGACTTTGTGACCACGACATTTTTAACGCCTCCCAGCCACCATTAATCAAGACGGTGGATCTTTGATCGGCTGGGATCGAACCTGGGTCCCTCCGGACACGAGTCCGATGCCTTACCGATCGGGCCACCACGGCCCCATGCTATGGTCAAAAGAACAGCGCGCCTTTTGCCGTCGAAAGCTACTTTTCGAACGGTCGCTCAGTTACTGCTACGCAACTTCCCAGCTTCGAAGAAATGAACATTAGGGGGCTTGTGGTTTCAGCATGATGGAGCCACAGCACACACAGCACGAGATTCAATGAATTTGTTGTGACAACATTTCCCCGACCACCTCATCCCTCCCAGAGGCGATCTCCCATGGCCAGCACGCTCCTCAGATTTGGCGCCGTGCGATTTTTTTTATGGGGTTATTTGAAATCCCTGGTTTATGTTGATCGACCACGCACAATAACTCACCTCAAGAGTGATATTCGCGACGAAATTGCCAACATACCAATTGATATGCTGCAAAGAGTGCTCACAAACTTTAAAAATCGTCTTAATCAGTGTATGCTCAATGGGGGGGGGGGAGGGGGTCATCATTTAACCGATGTCATTTTCAAGACTAAATGAAAACAAATTGGAATATTGCATTCTCAAATAAAAAAGAATTAAAACAATAACTTAAGTAGTTTTGTTTTTATTGACATTTCAAAAAAGTAAGTTTCTCTGGCGCACCCTGTATTATTATAAGTAAATCACAACAAAAATCCTTAGCAACAGTTCAGGAATGTCTAAAGAAACTTTTTTTTTTCTTTTAAAAGAGTGTAATACTAACCGGTCCACGAATTTCTTCAGAATTTCTTTCCAATCACCAAAAAGGTTTGAGAATCCCTGTCTATAATGATTTCTTATACTCTAATGTATCACAAGAAAAGGTCAAACTTGAAAATTCCAGGAATTCAGCACAAATATAGGCACAAAAATCACTCATTTGGGAAAACGAATTGAGAATAAACGTAATTTCAACCAGTTTAAAATAGAAATATAGTAGAGTATATAGTTAAAATAGAAATATAGTAGAGTTTCTAATAGAAATATAGTCGAACCGATTAAGACACTAGGTAGTTCGAATTTTCAAAAATAGCCAAAAAAAAAAAATATCGTCCAGCAAAATATTATGGAATTTAATCCGAAAAGGGGTGTACACAATTTGTATGAACATAACATACAATACAGTAAATAATGCTGCAATAATATGGGATTGTATTTGTTAACAAAATATAGAAAAAATTAACTTTCTTTGTTACTGAACATAAAAAAATGAATAACATTTACAGCACTATGTGTTCTCTGAGAAACTAATATGTAGTAACTAAATAAAGAAAATTGAATGAACTCCACACACGATGAAAGTTGACTAATTTATGTAAGGAAAAATAGACTTTGACTTCTTTTTAAAAAAATTAACTTTTCGGTGAGAAAGTTTTGAAACTTTTATGTTTATTGGAACCTCATTGGGAAGGCCAGTCATTTAGAGGGTTCAATCCCCCCCCCTTCATCTCCCCCGGTTTTGAGAAATCAATGTTCAATTATAAATGGGAGTGGTTTTTCCTCGTTGAAATTTCATTGTTTTGAACTAAACAAACTAAACCCTGTTCATGGGAATGCGTTCATATTTTGGAAGTTCTATTCTATTACCTTTGTTATTTTGAAGCAACATAAATCACTCTAGGCTAGAAGACATATACCTCAAAATTTAATATATATATGAGAATTTTTGGTGGTTTCTATGTGAATTTGACCTGCTGATTCCGAATCCGTTGAGTGCCAGACGCTAAACCTTGAGCATTTTTGTCAATATGCCGAAATCCAATATGGCTGCTATAAAAGGTATGAAGCAAATTAATGGAAACAAACGTGCAATAAAATATATTTTGCACTTAAAAATGATTGCACTCTTCAGTCAAAATACAATTCTATTAAAAAAAATATTCATGAAAAGTATACGAATAAAAAATTTTACCAAATGGTAAAATTCAAGATGTCAGCCAAAAAAGTTGTAAGGTTTGATTTTTAGGTTTTAATCATTTTTTAAACCGTAATGAACATTAAAATAGAATGTTTCAACAAAGATAAATGTTTCAAATGATAGGCAGGGATCATAAAAAATGTGATTTAGCCCTAACAATAACACTAAAAATATTTAGAAACATTCCAAATTTAAGTTTCGGGATTTTGCCGGTTTAAAGCAATTTCCTTGAAGAAACAAGTATCTTTTACGAAAGAGCTTCCTTTTTTTTTGATACAAGTTGCATGAACGCGGACTCCTAGCTATTGTGAAAGGTATTTTTAGCTACCAGTTGGAAGGTATACCCAATGTGTTTGTTTAGTGTTTCGCCTTGAGCTCGATTACCGATTGGCTAGATTGACTTCACCCAAATAAAGGTATGTGCAATATCTCGATGTTGTAGTTTTGCAAGAACTGCAAACTAATAAACAGCTCAGCTATTTGCTTGCAATTTCTGCCTTAGCACTGGCCATATATCGCACCCTTGCTACAAAAGTGCCACAACTCAAAAATTGTAATTTTTGAGTTATGACCGTCATTAGACGTAGTTTACTCGTCTCTACCAATCTTCAAAAGAGCCAGAAGTTGCAGTGAGAAATCAGCCGCCAAAGGGCAGTTAAGGCGTTTTGTTGTTATCAAGATGCATAGGACCCCTTCCACTGAAATGCCACATCTTGAGTTGTCGTCCAGCCGTCGTAGAGTAACGTGCGTAACTACGATCGTAGTTTGAGATGTATCGGTCTTCCTATTGACAAATTCAAAAATACTAAAATGTGCCTAGTCAGCCCGGGAACAGTTTTTTCCAATTCCTGGAAAACTTAGTTTTTTGAGTTGTGGCACTTTTGTAGCAAGGGTGCGATATGTTGAACTGCTCCAGGAGCCTTTCTGGTAAGCCAGAAAAGTGCCGAACAGAAGAATTTTTGAGAAGTTCCCAATTTCTTGTCGTAAAGTGACTGACTTTTATTTGGAAGATTTCTAAATTCTTTAGGATGGTTACTGACTTTAGCTAAGTAGTGAATCATAATCATATCAGCTTTTTCATGAGAACCAAAAGCTTGTTAAATTACAACTCCAATTTAATCCGAAAAGGATCGGTAGCAGTAACTCATTGACCTGGGGATAGAACACAGTCTGCTCACAACAAATTTGCGTCTTATTTGGTGAAACTTTCAGTACGATGTCTCTTTTAGAAAGTGGTGATTTTTCATTAAGTTGAAAAACACAATCGACATTTTTCTCTTGTGTGACGTTGTGATGTACCGTAAATCAGGGTTACTTGGACCCTAAGGGGTTACTTGAGCCCACTACAATAAAATGATAAAATCTAGGTTTGGTACCTACTAGTTGAAGACTTGCTCGTAGTTCCTCTTTTCTCCAATAGGTAGAAGCCCTCTGCAGTCTCTAACGTTAGTACCAAACCCAGATTTTATCATTTTACTGCGGGCTCAAGTAGCCCTGTTGTGGGTCCAAGTAACCCTGATTTACGGTAATACTAAAATTATGGTGTCTCTCAAACAGATTGTGTACTGCTAGATTGGTTTGTGTGTCGTGCTTAATAAATTTTCTACACCATCAATATAATCACTCACGCAGCTGGCGTTGCGGGTCAAGATACTGCCCACAATGTTACACATTCACCAAGATAATTTCTGAACGACTCTTATCGCCTACCCTGAAAACTGCTCTAAGTTTTGACTTTAGTGGAGATTTATTTGGACCTCTATTATTTCAATCATCATCAAATAAAGCAGTAGGATGATGAGCCAGTTCATGACTAAATAATTTATGTAAGGAGACTTTCCTTGATGACTAATTTAAACCATATACCATAATTGTGTCCAGTGTATGATGTGAATCACAGATTTTAGTCTTCTCTGCGGTGAACGTATAACCATTGTTTTAACCTTCTAAATGTTTAGTGGAATCTTTGAGGTCACGTTTTCTCATATACATCCCACTGTGATTTGCCAATTTCACCTCTAGTCCACTGCATTTAAAGTTTTATCAATACTTTACGCTAAAGTTGTTCAACTATATCATAACAAGAAAGGAAAAAAATACTGAACACATTTTTGTAGAGATGGTAAGTACATTCATTGTCTGTCATTGTACTGTCATTTGAAGTAGTAAAATAAAAAAAGCTTTCTGTTAAAATAAAGCATCAAAATAGAACACTTTGCAAATTCTTTCAGTTAAGTAGTAACAAAATTTTGTTCAGCTGCTTCACAGGCATTTTTAAAATTACCGCAAAATATTTAATTAATCTACCAGATAAGTCTCAAGACTTTTTTCTCCGTTTTAGTTTAGTAACAAAATTTTGTTTTGTTGATCCGCAAACGCTTCTAAAGTTATCAGAAAGCATCTATCAAATATATCTCATTAGCCCTAAGCGTTTTTTCGCTCTTTCACTGAGAAAAAGTAATTTTTTGTAGTGATGGTTCTCATACAGTTCTATTATCACAGAAAATAATTTCTTAATTTGTCTGATATGTTTTAAGCCAACTTCCCTCTTCACAGTTTCACTGTAAAAACAGCCCGAAACGTTTCTGGAAAATAATGAGCAGTTATGAGCTTAAATTCTGCCAGTATAACATACCTAGAAGAAATCAGGAAAGTTTCCTGCTAAAGTCAGTGACCTTGCTAAAGAATTTTGAAAGCTTCCAAACAAACTCAATCACTTTACGGCAATAAATCGGTAACTTTCCAAAAACTCTTAGATAGGTTGATGATAGCAGTTCGGCACCTTTCTGGCTTACCAGGATTGCTCCTGGAGCAATTTAACAAATATGGCCAGTGGTAAAACAGAAATCGTAAGTAAATAACTGAGTTGCTTATTAGTTTACAATTCTTGCAAAACTACAATATCGAGAGATTGCACATGGGTGAAGTCAATCTGGACAATCGGTAATCAAGTTGAAGGCGAAACACTAAACAAACACGTTGGATATACCTTCCAACTGGTGGCTAAAAATACGTTTCACACCAGTGAGAAGTTTGCATTTATGCAACTTGTATCAATATGGGAAACTTTTTCGCAAAAGAAACTTGTTTATTGCAGGAAATTGGTTTAAACCGGCAAAATCCCGAAACTTAAGTTTGAAATGTTTCTAAATATTTTTAGTGTTATTTTTAGGCTAAATCACATTTTTTATACTTCCTGCATATCATTTTAAACATTTATCTTTGTCAAA
The DNA here is from genome assembly GCA_038373865.1 of Uloborus plumipes. Classification (NCBI taxonomy): domain Eukaryota; kingdom Metazoa; phylum Arthropoda; class Arachnida; order Araneae; family Uloboridae; genus Uloborus; species Uloborus plumipes. The sequence goes on from JAXGGA010013493.1 coordinate 33,343, forward strand.
ACATTCTATTTTCATTTCCATTACGGTTTAAAAAATGATTAAAACCTGAAAACCAAACCTTACAACATTTTTGGCTGACATCTTGAATTTTACCATTTGGTAAAATTTTTTATTCGTATACTTTCCATAAATATTTATTTTTAATAGAATTGTATTTTGACTAAAGAGTACAATCATTTTTAAGTGTAAAATATGTTTCATTGCACGTTTGTTTCCATTAATTTGCTTCATACCTTATATATAGCAGCCATACTGTATTCCGCCATTTTGACAAAAATGCTCAAGTTTTAGCGTCTGGCACTCAACGGATTTGGAATCAGCAGGTCAAATTCAAATAGAAACCACCAAAAAATCTCATCTATATTGAATTTTGAGGCATCATGACATTTCAATGGTCACTAGCCTGGACAATGGACCCTAGCCTGGATTTCTTTCTTTAATGTGTCTTCTTTCACTCAGATCGAGATGCAGAGTTCGGATGCCTTCCGTTGCATGTACAGTGCTTACTGCTTCCTGGCCGGTATGTACCCGCCGGACGAGGAGACAGAGTTCATGTCCAACTTCGCATGGCAGCCGATCTTCGTAAACTACGTTCCAGAAGCAGAAGAAAGGGTGAGTTCTCTATGTTCCGCTGTGACTGATAGTAAAATAGTGAGGGCCGTGGTGGCCCGATCGGTAAGGCATCGGACTCGTGTCCGGAGGGACCCGGGTTCGATCCCAGCCGATCAAAGATCCACCGTCTTGATTAATGGTGGCTGGGAGGCGTTAAAAATGTCGTGGTCACAAAGTCCTCCAAGTGAAACGATACCTCTGGGGGTGCGGGGCCTAGGGTTTGCTCGACCCTAGGTTCTGGTTCAAAATTAAGATCAGGGCGCTCTTCAGGGCCCTATACCGGTTAAACCACGAAGCTGTGGTAGGTACGGGCGACCCCGGAGTGTGAAATGAAATGAAGTGAAATAGTAAAATAGTGTTCTACAGTGACGTAAGTCTCGTAAGTCCGAGGGGGCGGGTCCGATTCCAGCCTACTCTTGGCTGTAGCTTCCTTCTCGGCGCTGTAAAACTCTGTTCTACACCGTGGGCCAATCCATGTGAAATAGGACAGACATCAAAATATGAAACTCACTTAATAATACCAGGTTCTATGTCATTTTATTCACAAGAAAGCATAGTTTCCTAATTCAAAGAGTAAAATATTCTAGTTTTTACTGTAAACATGGTTTCAACGTCCTAAAGTTACGGTTTTTCTCACCCATTTTTTCAGTCAAAAATTATCAAGTTTCCAGCCTAGACCCTGGCCACACCGGGCGCATTTAAGCATACCGTACTCGATTTTGGACATGCGAAAAGACGCACGCTTATCATTGGTCGAATTGCTGTCAATCAATCGCCTAACGCCGCCCCTAGGTGCGGAAAGTTCAGGAAGTGAAAGAAAAATCTCAGAAGAGAGTGTTAACGTCGTGCTTGGAGGGGGGGGGGGGTAGGTATTAACTACCTTAATATCGTAAAACAAATAAACATTTAAAATTGTTAGAATCAAGCTAAAAAGTGTTTTATTTCGAAAGACAACATGGAAATAACTTCTATGCAAATTCATCCCAAAACACGTAGTAGTGCCATATTCTTTTACAATGCAATATGTGTACAATGTACATGTATTAGCATCTGTTTTATCAGTTCAAGAATTATTAATCATTTGGACAGTTAA
>JAXGGA010013494.1:0-35044 GCA_038373865.1 Uloborus plumipes
ACCCATTCAAATGTGGTGTAACGCCACATAACAAATTCCGTATGACAATCACGAGTGAAAAAGGCAGGTAAAGGGCAATATCTGCTTTACTGCTTTCTGCGCTTGCGAAATCAAAATTCAATCGATTACCGAAAAAATATATCGGTATAAGCATATAGTATAGCCTGTGTTCGAAGTTCTGTGTTTTATTGATGCTTGTGGGAAATCAAAAACGCGTTTTTTCAAATATCTCAAAAACTCATTTTTGCAGATACTGCCGTTTACCTGCCCACGGCAGTATAACCTACCCCTCCCCTCTCTGAACAAAGCTGTGGAAAACCTGCACATGACCGACATCAGACCTAGAAATCAGTATGAGACACAAGAAAGGTCTTTCCGTTAGAACTAAGCTGCAAAATTTGGCGTCAATAGACCATGGTAGCAGAAATCAGACTCCAATTAAGTAGCACACTATCCTCGGAAAAGTATGACTTGGCTAGTGTAGTCATGATTTCAGTTGATAACCACTGATTTTAGTAAAAACCAAAAAGCGACGTTTAAAAACACAAATAGATAAATTTAAAATTGGCAAAGTTTTACCAACGTTTGCCAAAAAAACGTTTTCCAATTTTAAATTTATCTATTTGTGTTTTTAAACGTCGCTTTTTGGTTTTTACTCATTTGCGCACAAAGTGAACTGCTTTTAACACTGATTTTAGGTTCAAGTATGACCCAGAGCCCACAAAGCCTATAAACCAAGCTTTCAATAAGGCACTTTGCAACCAAGTGTTGGCTCTGTAACTATGTGGCATGTTTTTACATTTCATGGACTGGATCTTTGGGTGCATCTGAATGCTTGACTGACTATAAGTTAACAATATAGTTTTTACGAAAGACATGGTGTCATTTCACTTGGCTACAAACTATCGTAATTTAATAGCAAATATTTTCGACAGCTCCAGCAATTGTTTTAGATACCTAAATCACTTAACATAAATTCCAGTAATCATATATAGCCATAAGTATTAAGTACGCGCCTAAATTCTCGCAACAGTGGACCACCAGTTTCTGGAGAGTCGGCCGTCAATATCTGAAAAATACAGGATTTAAGCATTTCTTTAAATCCATGTGAGAATTGCACATTTTACAAAATATCTCAGTTGAATGAAATAGTATTTATAGGTAGAATTACTTTTATGCAAAATAAAGTAGATACTTTCCCTGTACTTCCGTGATCTTTCTCTCCTTAATAGAAAACATGGTTAAACTAATAATATTCATTTCATTGGATCATGAAAATACAGCACAAAGGTCATATAACTGGCATACATGTCTTTATTTGTTCTAGTTATGTGACTTATGCTCTGTTTAAGTGCATCTTATGTTATGTAAGAACAAAGCGAAAATTAACTATCTAGAATACTTACCATACTTTGCTTTTTCTTCAATAGTTCAAAAAATGAAACTTAGTACATTACTGTTGACAAAAACGTAATAATAATAACCGCATCGTCTTATAAGAAACTCAAAAAACTAAATGAGCTTCTTAGAATACTCAGAGTCATTTTTAGACAAAAAGAAACGAAAGAAATACGGTTTCGTATTATAAATGCAAAATCTGAATGTAATTAGAAATAATGAATGAGAGAACATGCATTTAACTACTCCAGCCTTCGACTCAGGTTATTCCCTGTAAGAAAAAGAACACCGTAAGAAAGAAACCTGAATAATTTATTATCTCCCTTTATTATCGTGCAGTTCCTCCGCCGATGACTGCAGATAAAAGAATGGCTTGCATAAAGACTTAATTGTGACGTACAAAGGGAAGACTGACAACAGATATTTCTTATTCTGTACATGTTTGGAACTTTCATTTTCCTTTTTATTTTGTTATAAACGGAAAATCGTTCAACTAATTGACGTATTCAGGACAGCTGACAGAGACTTCCCTTTTCTTGGAAGATTCTGATATTATGTTCGTTAATCGCAAAAATGCCTTACTTTTGTGTTATAGATTTTTATCCATTCCATTAGCTTTCTTCTGCAATAAATATTCAAGACTAAAGACAAGAGTAGAAAAAAAAAAGTTGTTGCAGAGGAAATACTAAGAACTATTCATAAAAAATTGTGATAGTTTTTTTTTTTTGCATTTATAATTATAATTTTTGGTATTAATGATAAATTAATTTTCTGCAGTAGTGCAGTTTTAATTTTCCACTTTTCTGCTTGTTGTTAAATATTTCTCTCGTTATATATTCTGAGGGAACTTTAACCTGTTGTAAAGTAGTAGACATTAATTCTAATATTCTAATCCACAAAAAGGGGAAAACACTTTTTGACATAAGAAAAAATCCTTGATATTTTTGTAAAATGTGACCATGAATTGGAATAACTAAACAGTTTTTCTGCAACATTTACACATTTTTGGAGTATGTATTTTGGAGTATGTATGTTTGGAGTATGTAAGCCGGAAATAAATAATCTACATACATGATTAGTATTAAGTAACAATTAAAAAATTCAAAGCCACTTGCCGAAATACCTTAACTAAAATACTTCTTATGGTCAGTACTAACACGACATATGGTTATAGAGGCGATTTAGGGATAAGTAAAACTATGACAGTCACCGGACGAATCGTTGCTTTGTCAAATATCCTAACTTTTGGTCGAAGATTTTTTTTTTTTTTTTTTTTACCAAAGTCGTCCATATTCAGCATTCAACTCTGAGTGATGCACCTAAACTACAGATGGTAGCCTTCTTGCTGGTTGAAAAGTTTTTCCCAAAGGCTTTGGTGCCTGGTTGTCTACCTGATGTCATAACCTGCACTGCTGACGCTGCGCTATACAGACGGCAAAAATGTTTCTCTTTTTCGTTTCGCAGATTGGCTAGCCAGCTTGTGGTACCTTCTACCTTTCTATAAACTAAACACAATGACTTAGAAATCCAAAAAACGTCATTTTCATTTAAGTCCGCATAGTCCAAGAGAAGCAACGTCGTAAAAACAAGCATTTTAAGACGTCTGGCTCTTCAATATATTTTTCCTTATGATCTTCCGAACAGCGTACAGGCGGTCGGCATGCCGGTAAAGGTTGCGTTTTTTACTGCACTGCAAAAAATAAGCTGTTGTTGATATGTATAAGCTGAGTATGATAGTGGCAGCAGAGGTTCCATTTTAAAACAGTAAAAGCACAGTAATAAAGTGTAAAACTAGCTATTTTACCGTTTATCACTGTAAAACTAGTAATTTTACAGTTTGTTACTGTAAAACTGGCAATATTGCCTTAAAATTATATTTATTATGCTGTAAAAACAACAGTATAATACTTGCAGCTGAGGTTACAGTTTAGAACTGTAAAATACATAGTAATATATTATGAAACTAACATTTTGTAGTTTAATACTGTAAACTAGCAATTTTACTATCTACTGCAGTAAAATGAGCAATTTTACGACTTTTTTTTTGTAAAATTACTGCAAAATCAGCTGTATTATACTGTAAAATCAGCATCTTTTTTTTACAGTGTGCGTATCACACATTTTATTTTTAAAAAGTGATTTTTAAATCATTTTAGGGGAATTCCATGTCAAATGAAACAAGAAAAAATAAGTTTCGAAGAGTTAAAACTAAGCAAACTAAATACAGTCTTGTTTTGTGTATCCAATATAACTCTAAAGTGAAAAGAACAAAATCGCATCTGCATTCAAATAAAAACTACAGAAAATAATTCAGTAATGTCACATTGCACGACAAAAGCAGATTTCTTACCCCGCAGTTCCTGTTTTCGATATACGGATTTTATTGTAAACTTTTCTTTCAACACTACATAATAATAAGCAGTTTTTAAGAAAAATAACATAAAACCTACTATTATGCCGAAATTGCGCTTAATAGAACAAAAAGTACAATTAAACATTCGAAATCATCGTCAACAACTATATTATAAATCTTAAAAGTATTTGACATACTATGCTTTACAGGTGTAATCCATTAAATCGCAAATTACAAACTTTATAGCTAGAATTAAAGAAAAAAAAAACGGTTTATTTGAAACTTATAATCACATGTCTATATAATAACGTGACAATTGAATTCATACATAATAATAATATTAAATAAGGTTGAGCTAGGATTTTTCGTTTCAGAAATCAATAACTGGAACTGTATCTGTAATATATTACATCATTGACAAAATATATTTAAAAAAAAAACTATCATCTAAAATCCATTAATACACCCCTATAGAAAAATTCACGTAGCCTATTATAAGGTACAAAGAAATGGAAAATTGTTTTGCAAGAAAGCATACAATCATTTCTCTTGCGATGGATTCGCTTTCTTTTTTTACAAATGTTAGGCAAAGCAGACCATTCACTTAAGTCGATTATCTAGCGGGGAGCCACTACCTTCCCTTTTATATCCATCATTTAATTTCATTGGTCCCTCTGCCGTTACATCACTAAAAAGAAAACCGTATATATCCGTGAACGGAGATAAAAATGTTTGTATACCTTACTTTACCGTTGTAAACCATGAAATCGCACGTTGAATTGCTAGAATTAAAAAAAAAAGTTGTAACAAAAATGTGCAACTTATAGTAACATGTATATAATAATGTAACAATTAAATGCGTTTATTAATGTAAGAAAATGTTGAGCTGTGATTTTTCGTTTTGTAAATAAATAAACGGGATTGTATGTGTCATCTATTACATCATTGAAAAAAATATAAAAATCTAGCATCTGAAATCCATTAATACACCCCTATAGAAAACCCACGTAGCCTATTACAAGGTACCAAGAAATGGAAAATTGTTTCGCAAGAAAGCATACAATCATTTCTCTTGCGATGGATTCGCTTTCTTTTTTTACAAATGTTAGGCAAAGCAGACCATTCACTCAAGTCGATTATCTAGCGGGGAGCCACTACCTTCCCTTTTATATCCATCATTCAATTTCATGGGTCCCTCTGCCGCTCCATCACGAAAAGGAAAACCGTATATATCCGTAAACGGAGATAAAAAGAATTCAGTAGCTCCTCGCAGTTTTCGTACATCCTTTCCGGAAAACTTATTTTCTTCGATTTATAGAGTGGCTTATCGAGAGTTGCTTACAAGTTTGTACGAGTTTTATTGGTGGTCCAAAAAGTACTTGAAATATATCTATTTAAGGTAGTCGTGTCATATCAACTTTTCGAGCGATAAAACTTGGAGTATAAAGGTAGACTTGTACAGTTCGATATTGATTTTAAATTTCTTGAATAATACATAAATCGATCTCCTCACACAGTATAGTAAGTGGAAAGCCTTTCCATCTATATCTATTATATATATATATATATATATATATATATATATATATATATATATATATAATTCTCGACTAAAAATAGTCAGCACCCTTTCTTACAGGATTAGAAAGTATACCTAACTCTGTTTCCGTTTTATTTATAACACTACTTTTCATCTTAGATTACTAACACATACACGCATACACCATTGCACACATATATTTTTTTTTCAATTTAGAGGCGTAAAAATGGTCATAATGGGTTTAGAGCCTCGTTATTCGGTCAAATTTAAAAATTACCATTATTGAAAATTTTTCTCCGACATCTGAAACAAAACAAAAATTTTTCAAAAAAGGCGACAATTGAGCAAAACAATTTTATGAAAAATATTTTATTATCTTTAATATAGTATTTTACGTGAGATTCATCAAAGTGTTATATATTAAGCTAACAGAATTCTCCTGTGAATGGAAAACTAAATTGAGAGTTTCTGACATCTAATATTTGTTTCAGCACTGTACATAAGAGACTAAGGAGTGATATTTTCCCTGAATCCCATTCATAGATTAATTTAATTAAAGCGACGCATTTATTTCGAGTAGCCTCTTAAAGTACTATGAATTTGGAAAAATATTAATGCCTCTTTCGGTTTAGGGCTCAGCGTTAAAGTAAAGTTTCGATGTGTCAAGATTTATTTAATGGCATTTTCGTTCCAAATCTCTCGCGTATAACGATCTGTCCTCGCGCATTAATATCCATTTACCTACAGGAGGACATTTAAGAACTTCAGGAAGTTTGTTTTCAAAAGCTTTAATCTGATTTGAAATATTGCGTCTGTATATTCTCATTTACGGGCAGCATGAATTAAACGTATAATATAAGCACACACATTTGCACTTAATTTGCTTTATTAAAAATAATTATATTGACAAATACAGCAGCTTTTAAAGAAACTTTTTCTAATAAACTAGTGGATATGCCCGTCGTCGCGCGATCTAAAATGTAACATGCGAAATTTAAAAAAAAAAAGGATTTTTTTTTTTTTTGTTCCAACTTGCTCAATTAAATCGGCGTGAAGGGCAACGTGAAATCAAACTTAAATGTGTTAATTATCTGTAGATTTTTCAAAATATTGCGTTTCTACTTTAAAAAAAAAATAACAAAAATTACATAGGGTAAGTGTTCCAGTAGTCAGCCATTTAAGAGATCTTTTGTTGATCTTGGCTAACCTAGAACTTTCAGCTATCAATACAGCAACAAAAACAGGGTAAAACTTTAGAATGAACCTTTCTTATAGTGAATCACCTACTTATTTCAGAAATTAAAAAAAAAAAAAATATGTTAAAATCCTAGCTATTGTCAACACTAGTAAATGCTCCTGTAATCGGCCACACAATCATCTTATCTGAAAAATAAGCAGAATCACAATCTTGGATGACGGGCACACCTTTTAAAATAAAATGACTCATTACCAAGAGCGGATCTAGAAATGCTCCAAGGGAGGGGCGATTGGTTTTTTTTTTCTTACTTGCCCATTTTTTTCGCCATGCATCCTTGTCAACACATGTTGATTACAAATGTTTTGGTCTTTCATATCAAAAAAAATTTTAGATCATAGCCCGGAATTCCCACCCTAATCCTTATTATCATCAAATATCAACTAAAATGGCCTTTTTTGATCTTCAAAATCTAAAAAATTTTGAAAAAAGAGTCCCTCAAGGGAGGGGCGATCGCCCCCATCGCCCCTCCCTTGTATCCGTCCTTGCTCATTACTAATTCAAAAAAGTACCCAAAACTTAACTGCCACTGGTTGATGATTGAGGATAGGTACATGATTGTGTGAATGCGTCATATCTGATTTTGAATTAAAAATGTACTATTTATGAGGAGTTTTATGTCATTGTGGCCGACTGCTGGAGCACTCACCCTATTTAAAGGTGAATACTCACGAAAGAAACAGTCCTCAAATATCTAAATTGAGAGAAGCCTCAGAAAACCACGCGAAGCAAAGGCAACATCAAACACAAAATTAGCTATCGTGGGGAAGTTGAGATGAAACACTAAATAATTATTTGAATGAAGGAAAGCCTTTAAAAAATGAGAGATTTTATGTGGAAGTTTTAACTAAAACTGGAATAAAAAATGAACTAAATGTCAGATTCTTTTCTAATGTGCCTCTCTTGATATGCTCAGTGAGGACACAAACAAACTGAAATATTTACGACGGGTAGTTTTTGAGTCTTTTAAGGACATACATACATAAGTACATTTGTATATATAAAGATGTAAAATGTTTCGTACTGACATCTACTAAAATTATGCACTAGACATATGCGTCAAAAATGTAAATGTATCTGTTCTAATAAATGCATTATAATTCTGAGAAAAAATATATGGAAGCATTAGAGTTATAATTATGTAACTCTAAAATTTTAAGGCATTGATTTGGGTTCATCTCTAGGCGTATAAATTTGTTGTTGCTGAAAACTTACCATGAATGAGATATATTACAAAAGTGTCATACCATGCCTTGTCTGTGGATTCGCCATTTTGTCACTTTGTGACCTGTTGCAAATGTGTCTGAAAAAGTTCCAAAACCAACTCGTTTGAAGTTGAATGCCTTAAATGCACGGTGCTGTAGAATGCAGCAACTGCAGGAAGAGTCTACAACATAACAGTGTCGTTCGTAATAAAATATTTTTGAAAATGTGTTGATAGTTTTAAAAAAAATTTAAACTACATGCGATAATGTGCCGTCACAAGCACCCTAGAACACTTGATTTTTGATAGTGTTTGCGGGGGGAGGGGAGAGGGGTCTATAGTTTCAAGACAGCAGAGTGGAAAAGAAGAACCAGTTAAGTATTTTAAAAAAATAGCCCACAGATTTTAAACAACAGAAATGTTCAAGGGAATGGTTGGGAATGAATCCAGAACTTTGAGGAGCTGAGTTTTCAAAGAGAAGACAAACTTCTTGCATTTACAGGTTGATATTAGTCCTGAAAGACTGTATACATTTTGTAAGACTGTATACATTTTTTTTCACATGTCTTCATTTCTAATAAAATAATTTTGGAAAAAAATAGAACCCACTTCAGTTGGAAATTGCTCTAAAAAGTAAACAATTTTTTTCTTTGAACATCATCGAAACTACGTTTAAACATAGGTTTTGAAGTCGGCGCAAAAACAATGTATAGAATCATACGCAACTACAATTCAACAATATATAAATTTTAATGGATCCAGGTTCTTTAAGAGCATTCGCATACATTTCATTCATTACCACACATTCGTGTAATGGCACAAATCTTCTGTTTTTAATTTTCAACGCTTTCTCTGAAAAATGTTGGCAAAATATGGTTAAATATCATTTTACCTATCGTTTTTGCGCCGACTTCAAAATTTATGTTTAAAAGTAGTTTCGATGGTGTTCAAAGAAAAAAATATTTTTTTACTTTTCAGAGCAATTTCCAAATGAAGTCGGTTCTATTTTTTTTCCAAAATTATTGTATTTTATTCTTTTTAGTGTAAGTGTACTTATGAAATAAGGTAATGTTTCCCATTACGAAACTTTACCTAATTTTCTTAAGTAAATGCTCCATAAAATAAACTGAAAAAAAAAATATCAACGCGTCTAAAATTTTAAACGATTGACACTGAAAAATAATCTTTGTTAGTCTCTGGTATTTATTTTTGTACTAGTTTAATCAAAGCCATTTAAATATCAACAGCTTTTCAACTAATTTATATTTCAAAGCAATTCTAGTTTCTCGTTGTTCATAAGATTTTAACACATACTACGTACGTTGCTCGCTAATGAGTTTCATGTTTGATTTAGTTAAGCCTTCATTTAAAATTCTCATTATCATTATCATTATTATTACAGTTTCATATCAACCACGTTTTGTAACAATGGATTTCATATTTAATCATTTAGGACAAATCGCTTTAAATTCGACTACTTATTAATATTTCATACTTACTCCAGAGAAGCTTTGGTTCAAAATTTTCATCATGATTACTATTAATATAGTAATCATGATGGTTTCATATCATCATCGTGGTTTCATATCAACCACGTTTTGTAACAATGGATTTCATATTTAATCATTTAGGACAAATCGCTTTAAATTCGACTACTTATTAATATTTCATACTTACTCCAGAGAAGCCTGGTTCAAAATTTTCATCATGATTACTATTAATATTGCTGTTGCGAGGCAACACATTTTTGCAACAATGGATTGGAAATTTAATCATTTAATAGGGAAATGACATGAAAATTACTGTTTTCCATAATAACTTTTTTTCTAGTGAACAAATATCGTCATATGAGTACATGGTACCTGAGTTACACCATCTCCTATCGATTAAAAAAAAATGTCCAAATCGGTTCAGTAGATCAGATGTTACGTGCGAACAAACAAAAAAAAAAAAAAATACACGCTTTGAATTGATAACCTCCTCCTTTGTTGAAGTCGGTTGAAAAATGTGATGATTCCACATACAATCTGCTGCTTAGTTAAAACTGAACGAAAGAACTAAAAAAATACTTAAAGAAGCTTGTCAATTCAAAACTATTTTATCATTTGTAATGTAAATCTAAATCTCCGTCCTATAGATGAGTTTATATCGTACTCCTCCATTTTTAACCCTTGACGCAACAAGGAAGGGAGTTATAATTTTGACGTATGGTGTGTATCTGTCTGTGGCATCGTACAGTATAAACGGATGGGCCGATTTTGATTTTTTCTTTTGTTTATAAGGTAATGGATCGAGATTGTTCTTAGCTAGGTCGCGTCTTTGGATGGCATTGATTAACAAAAACATTACTTAAAAACTTTTAAAATGTTTTTGCTATTTTTAAAGTGAAAATATACTGAAAATTTTAAAACAATAGTGCCAAAAGAAAGAAAAAAAAATCTGTGTCTGATAGGATGTGTTTAGAACTTCCATATAAAGTAGAATTTGAATTATAACGTTTTTTTTAGCAAATGCGGCTAAGGTTTAAATCTACAGGATTGAAAACTGATGTCATTATTGGCCGATGAGCAAGAAAACTCCATGATTTAAAATGTTTATCTATTGCCAGTTTCTAATTGTTAACAAAATAAATACTTGTAATTAATTTTAGCATAAGAATTTTCAATTGTCCTTCTTTATTCAGCTTTTGCGGCGAATAAAATTTACTAGTAAGGATCCTTTCTTTTTCCGTGTTCACCATATCGTTTCGAAAACAGTTAAATATATTTAGATTTAAAATGATTTAGGACCAGACACGTTCGTTTTAATATGAGATCGGCAATCAGATCAGAGGTTGCTTAAATTTTAATTTTAATCTTAGTACGTGCTGTAGCTATTAATTACTTTAGCTTACATTGATAGAATAGTCGATTTATTACAATCGAATATTTTGTGCCACACGGGGAGGGAATGTAACGAAAAAACTATCAAGAGACAAGACTGGTGAAACAAAACTATTGAAATTTCATATTTAATTAATCTTGTATATTTTTTCGAAAACAGTTAAATATATTTAGATTTAAAATGATTTAGAACCAGACACGTTCGTTTTAATATGAGATCGGCAGTCAGATCAGGGGTTGCTTAAATTTTAATTTTAATCTTAGTACGTGCTGTAGCTATTAACTACTTTAGCTTATATTGATAGAATCGTCGATTTATTACAATCGAATATTTTGTGCCACACGGGGAGGGAATGTAACGAAAAAACTATCAAGAGACAAGACTGGCGTAACAAAACTATTAAAATTTCATATTTAATTAATCTTGTATATTTTGTATGTATTAAAAGTTCTATCTTTTTAAAATTCTCAATGTCATTGTTTGGATAATTTGTTTTGGAATTCAACAATTTGTTCGAATTATGTGTCAATAGATTTATGGATTTATACTACAAGCTAAAAACATGAAAAAGCCATAACTCAGCATTTCTTTACTAGTACAATTTGAAAAAGTCATATTTCAACGTTTCTATACTAATACAATTTCCGCTTTATGTCACTTTTTATTTTTTTCCCTACAAAATTTTATTTGTTTTTTAATTTATTTTTCTCTAACTCAAATGTCTTTAATTTCTGTGAGAAAATGTTTAACATACAGGACACGTTAAACATTCCACAACGTAAAAATCCTCCGATGCATCTTCCCTAAATTTCAAAGTGATTTTCCCTTTGATGTACCAATAACACCAGATATCCCTATGATTATTCTCAGCCCTTTCATTTGACCGTCATCGACAGCGCATGCGCCGAGTGCGCCAATGATTCAAGCGTATTAGGGGCTGCCTCCATTTTCGCCCCGTCAAGCGGCCTGCACTGCTCCCGATCAATCGTTGTTCAGAGATTTTTCGATTCTCCTCAGAGCAACACCTCTTTTGCTCCTTGCTCCATTAGAAATGAGAAACTAAGGAATATTTTTAACGATTGGTATTTTTTGTGTGACACGTTAAAGCTGTGAATCAAAATATGATGTGGTGCTGCTAAATTTGGTATAGTGATTGTCTTTATTGTTTTAAATAGATTATCAATCGTTAGTATTTAGATAAAATGAAAAAAATATTATATAAATTCTTTATAGATTTTCAAGGTTGTTTGTAGATGATAGTATTTAACATGTTTTAAGATTTAAGTTTGAAATTCCAATCTTATTACCAAGAATTGGAGGTATGTCTATTGAAAGTACATTTCAAAAGTTTACTCTTAATTTGTCATGTATAGGTGTTTTTGAGGAATATTTTAAGAAGTTTATGATATGTTAAAGTAACATTCAGAGAAAAAGTATTATTCTTGAGCAAGAACTAAAGTTACTTGTATTAAAAAACATTCAGATCCATTCCATATAATTGTGGCACCAGATATAATATAACATCATTACTATATCACCTTTCAGGAACTACAAAATTATTTCACAGCATACTCATTAATTATTGCTCAATTCGAATTATTCTCAAAATGCAAAACTTGCCCACATCACTCAAAAAGGCAAGAAGAAGGCGGGTTCAGCGTGGACATCAAAAACACGACAAAAGATGAAATCCGAAAATAACTTATAGGAAAACCCAATGAATTGTTGCACTTTTTATATGTTACTTTTCTACAAAAATGGATTCATGAAGCCAAAAATGATGGTCAACAAGTGGCCGGTACTCTTCCTATATTTAATCACCAGCCTAGGCAAGGTAGAAAACTGCTATAAATTCCCACCTGATGTGTTGGATCCGTGCGAGGGTAAAGATTGTGAATTTGGTGCTGAATGCCGACCATCTCCAGATGGTAGGACTAGCGAGTGCATTTGTCCAGAGAAATGTGCTACGTATGGGGACAGTCGGGGGTCAAGACCCGTGTGTGGTTCAGATGGTAAAGATTACCCCAATGTCTGCCAGTTGAGGAGGACTGCATGTAGAGCGAAGAAAGAAATTAGCGTTAAATTTCAAGGGAGATGCGGTAAGTTGAAATTTTACTCTATCCCAAGTAGCACACTTCGTTTTTTAAAGGTTGTAAAATAGTTATTACAACCGCTTAGTTAGTTGTAACAACCGCTTGAAAACGTTTATAAAGCGTTTAAAGGTTATTTGTGCTACCTGGGATAATTGACCACTGTTACACTGCGAAAAATGAACTGTTGTTTTTACAATATAATATTGGCATCAGAGGCTTCAATTTAAAACTGTAAAATGTACAGTAATAAACTGTAAAACTAGCAATTTTACAGTTTCTTACTGTAAAGTTACACATTTTACAGTTTATTACCGTAAAATTTAGCTGTATTATTCTTTAAAAAGAACAGTAATGTGGCAGCAGAGGTTTCAGTTTAAAAGTGTAAAATACATGGCGAGTTTACAGTTTAGTATTGTAAAATTAGAAAACTTTCGAAACATTACTGTAAATTTAGCCATTTTTACATTTTATTACTGTAAAATTAGCCATTTTTACAGTTTATTACTGTAAAATTAGCCATTTTTACAGTTTATTACTGTAAAATTAGCCATTTTTACAGTTTATTACTGTAAAGTTAGCCATTTTTACAGTTTATTACTATAAAATTAGCTGTACTGTAAAATCAACATTCATTTTTTACAGTATACTACAGGGCAATTTTACTGTTAATGACCTACTATGAAACGTTGAACATAGATGTCATTTTTGTTAATCAGAGAATCTGCATCAAAAGTTACATAAACGTCAAAGTAGAAAGAGTAGAACAAAATATAGATTATCATTGAACCAAAGTGTGATTATGTGCGTTTACAGTTTGATTCTTACGTCCGTGACGGTAGAATTTACCTACAGTCAAACCTGCTTAATGAAATATCTAATTTGCCAAACGAAAATATTGTAATTAATGGGACAATATATTGTTCGAGATTAAAACGGCATAATACAACTGTTGTTACATTGAATACTGCATTAAGCTACATAAAGACTTGCAATAAAAAAATTATTATTTTCAGTTTAATAGATGTTCCAACGAGCAGGGATTGACTTCATTTAAGCAATAATTTTTGCAATATCTAACAGCACTCTTACGTCACCTCATAACTAAATATATTTATCATTTTGAATATGTACAAAGGGATGGCGTATTTAGAGGAAATATAAACCTAGTAGCAATGGCAATAGATGTTGCTCATTTTTATTCTCATATAAATAATCGTAAGCACAAATCAACGGGACATAATTTTTCTGCACATAAGTCATTATATGCAGAATATTTGTAAGTCATATTTAATTAAACGTTTTTAAATATGAAATACACATTGATTATTGACTTACGTGAAAGTTTTGAAGCAATGAAATGTCTTAAAATTCTACTAAAATAATGTAATTTTTAATAACAAGTAAAAATGAAAAGATGTTTTAACGAAATTTCATTATTTTACTATCTTCCCGTGATCTTGAATTGCTTACTTATTAAAATTGATAATAGAAACATGCGTGTATTGCCAAAAATACTATTTCAATTTTGTTCTGAATTTTTATTATTCCGAACATATTGTTATATATACTCGTTATTTCTACGAGCTTTGTGAAGTAGACAAAAATATTATGGCATGAAAAAAGGACAATTATCATTTTTATCAAAAAAGGAAATCTACATCTCCAAGAGTAATAAATTAGAGCCTACACTGTAAAAAATTTCGAAAACGTTTCTGAAAATAAGATAAACGTTTCTGAATATAACGGAAACGTCCGTCTGAAACCAGCTCTCCGAAATAGTCGGAAACGTTTCCGAGTATACAAAATACCTAAGTGGAAGTTGCGTAGCTCGATGCGCAACGAGCAAAATTGAGGTTCGGGAGAAGATTTAAACCGGAAACGGCGCCATATTAATGTGTTCGCATTTCAGCTTGTGTATATTTAATCTTGATCGGTATAAAATCGGATATGATGGGAACTGTTAATCCGTGAGGAATTTAATACAAGCAAGGAATGTACGAATGGTATTTGCTTCGTTTTGGTGACATAAAATTAATACGAAAACTAAATCTTCAATGCGTATTTCAACGGGATTATCAGTGTGTAACACGTATAGATTATTACGATACAACGCGAAGAGGTTTGGATTATTTTTTTTGTTCCAGAAGCCGGTAAGTACTATTCATTGCTTTGAATTAGATTTATTTTCTTTCTAAGTATATAAAGTTTTTGCTGTGCCTTAACTTTTTTTTTCTTGGGATTTGTATTGACATAATCAAAACTTGTTTTTATTTTGCGCTTTGAGAAATTTTTCTAGTTAAAATTAAGCGAATTAGTTAAAAATATTAATGATAATAAGATCAGGAGCTCTCCCAGGGTCATGGGAGGTCGCTGGGACCTCCAAAACATTTTCCTCATTCTGTAAATTCGGACTGTCAATTTTGAAGATTCATTAACAGTATTCCAATATTTTTTGTGATAAAATTTGATTGTGAGTTGCTGCAATCTTTCATTCTTTATGCATGTTGAGCATAAGAAGAACCGATTAATAAAAATATATCTTATTCTGGTATTAACGTCACTACATCGTTTCTGCTCTTCGCGCCTGGGGGAATTCCCGTATGACGCAAGACTTCATTCAAATGAGTAATTTTTTGTTACGCGGAAGAATAATTCGAGTGAGTGTTAGAATATTTTTATAGTGTGTCATTTTCTGTACTCTTAAAAACGCTCTGAACAAGAGTGGAACATTATTCGAGCAGCAATTACTTAAGGATTGTGTGCTATTTATAAATGGACATTCATCGATGTATTATGGAATATTTCATTTAAAAATGAAAAGTAAGAAAACATTTTTATTTTTTAAGATTTTTTGCGTTTAACTTCAGGCTTTTAGATTTGGGACTTGGGGAAAGAGGGGGGGGGGGGAATCGTTCCCCCTAGATTTTAAATGGACTGCTTTTTATTATGCATTTATGCTTGTAATTTGATGCTTTTTTCTGTAAAATACATAGAGCACATATCTTTTGCCCCCCCCCCCCACACAAACTTTGAAATGGTGGTCTAGTTTATATTGTTTAATGTATAAAGGATATGAAAATATCCTTTCAGACTGAAGTTGCACCTGTTACTATTCCAACATGTCACTATTCCTGAATATTAATATTGATACATTCCTTGGCTTTTTTCTACTTTTTAAATGTCAATAATATATAATTTCGAATTCACTGAAATATTTTTTAGCCATTACTTGTGGCACAAACGCTTATTGTACTATCTATGTACGTTCTAAAATGTTTACCACACAAAAAAGGAAGTGCGTACATTGTCAAAAATATCAATTCTAAATATATAGGGCAGCTGCAGTTCATGATATTTTTAAAAACATTTCTGAGATACTTCTGAGTGTTTCGGAATCTACTTTCTGTAATTTTATACAGCGTTTCTGTGTACTTCGGAATCTGCTTTCTGTAATTTCAAAAAACATTTCTTAGTATTTTGAAATCCTCTTTGTATAATTTTCAAAAACATTTGAGTGTATATTGTGCCGCTGCGGTTTATGAAATTTTCAAAAAGAGTTCTTGAGTATTCCAGAATTCTCTCTGAAATTTTCAAAAACGTTTTCGAACATCTTGGAATCCTTTCTCTGTAACTTTTTTTAATACAAATCTCATGTCGCAGACTTCAATAGGTTTAATTAATTTTTTCACTGCTGAGATGAGCGATATGTCATTCCAAAAAGAAAACAAAAAATAAATCAATAAAATACTTTAATAATGGTGTGCCAACACAAAATTATTATAATTTTTTTTAATCCTCCAGTTTCTTATGTTATAACTCTATTTTTATAAACCTCAACTTTTACAAATAACAAAACAACTGGTGGATTAAAAAACATAATAAAATTCATAAATAATAAAAATTCTGCATTTTTACACAATTATAAAAGTATTTTATTGAATTATTTTTTATTTGCTTTTTAAAATGAAATATTACAAATCTCAGCGGTAAGAAAGAAAAAAACAGAATCATTATAATACAGATGATTATATAAAAAAAAAAATAACAGAAAAAAGGATTTCGAAACATTTGAAAACATTTCTGAAAATTTCAGAGGTTTCTGAAATACTGAGAAAGCTTTCTGAAATACTCAGATACCTTTCTGAATATTTCATGAACCGCAGCTGCATGAAATACTCAAAAACGTTTCTGAAAAGAACAGAAAGGGGCTTCTGACATACTCAGAAACGTTTCTGAAAATGACGGAAAGAGGTTTCCGACATACTCAGAAACGTTTCTGAAAATAACAGAAAGAGGATTCCGACATACTCAGAAACGTTTCTGAAAATAACAGAAAGAGGATTCTGACATACTCAGAAACGTTTCTGAAAATAACATGAACCGCAGCTGCCCGACATACTCAGAAACGTTTCCGGATTTTTTTTTACAGTGTAACTACTAGTATCGCGTACTATCTCTGAAATCATGTGATTTGGTTTCTAGCACTAATTAGATTTTTCATAATTTTCTATCAATCTGTATATTTGTACCTCAGAACCAGACTAACGTAAGTCCATTTTCGTCATTTTTCGGTAGAGGGGAAAAACGATTGTCGAATACATCGTTTTTCCCCTCTACTGAAAAATGACGGAAATGGACTTACGTTAGTCTGGTTCTGAGGTACAGATATTATCTTTGCACTTTTCCTCTCCCTGTCTAAAATCTGCACCTCAGAATCAGACTAACGTAAGTCCATTTTCGTCATTTTTCAGTAGAGGGGAAAAACGATGTATTCGACAATCGTTTTTCCCGTCTACCGAAAAATGACGAAAATGGACTTACGTCAGTCTGGTTCTGAGGTACAGAACTATGATAAATTAATGTGAGAAGGGACTTTCAGATGAGCAAAAAATTGTCGAAAAATCGGTTCTCTTTGATAATATTTCTAAAAACTATATGATTGAAATACATGTTATTGCTGTTGTAAATAAATAGCTTTCCCTTATTTGTGGTGAATTTGTATTCAAAACTAATTTAATAATGAAATATACAACAGTAAATGTTGATTTTCTCAAAACATAATTTTACGCGTGTTTACAAATTTCATACTGGTTCAGTGTAACAAATTATTATTTAAATTTGCTAAAATTTTTTGCCATGTACTTAAGAGGTTTGTTAACATTTTGTTTGGAAGCAATTTTCTATTTTATTAGCTGTGTCGAATATATTTGCTATGTTTTATTGAAATATGGATATCTTTTACAAAAAAAAATGTAGATTTTAGTTTGATTTTTTTTCCTTAATTTTTGCCACAATATATAGAAAAAGTACTCCCAACATTTTATTTTCTGGTGTTTTATGTTCCACATTTTGCTTGTATTTTGTCATTTTGATGAAATTTCAGGCGCGATTAATAATATATAAAAAGCGTTAAAATTCAAATTTTAAATTAAAAAAAATTAATTTTAAAATATTTCAAAGAAATTCATTGAAAATTGCTAAAGAAAAAATGATAGTCCCTTGTCGCTTAATATTTATAATTTTGGAAAGAAACAATGAATATATATTAAACCTTTCCATCAGTTTATTCTTTCATGCAATAATTATTTTATGTATTATTTCATGTATGAACTCTTTTTCATTATTCGAAAATTATTTTAATAATCAAATACACTATTTAATTCAAAAAGATTTTTTATGCTCACGTTTCTTCATACGTTTGAAAACAGATAATTTTCTCGCTTTCATTTAAAGGCCAAAGAAAATTTCTGTGGCTTGGTTCTAAAAGGACCAACGTCAATTTTTTCACATTCTGTGTTATTTACATCAAAAGTTTCCAATTTAGTAAAGCTAATTCTACAAAGGCCAATGTCTATATAATATATAATAATATTTTTAATTAGAAGTATAAAACCTTGCGAAAAAACCTGTTAAAAACGGAAGTAAAGATAAAATTCCCAAAAGACCCTGGGGCTTTCATCAGGGGGACCCCCCTAGGGTAGGGAAAAGTGGAGTGAGATGTTTCTAGCAAGTTGCAGGCAAATCGCCTAAAAAAATGCAACTTTGAACGCCCGACATCTCACAAACAAGCAGTAGGTCACTAGAAGTCCAATTCATTTATGCATATACACGAGAGAATACAATTCAAAAGACACTATATATAATCAATAAAATTCAAATAGAACAGATGACATGAAATTACAATAAATACAAAAAAAGAACTTTCAATCAACAATGTAAGAACTACCAACCTAAGGCTTTTTCAATGCGCTACTGATAAGACTGTTGGTCAAATTGGTAGCAGACATATTTTTGATATACTTCTAATTAAAAATATGTCTGCTACCAGTTTCAAAGAGATGCCATAGGCGCCTTTTGACCTGTGTGGTGAAGTTTATTTTTCTGTTCTATATGATTCTTCAACTACTTTGTTTATGTTAATAATATATAATTATATGTATATATATATATATATATATATATATATATATATATATATATTATATAAATTATATATTTATATAATACATGATATATAATATAATATATAAAAAATGTCATATAATAAAATAATGTTTCTTTACACTAACAATAAACAAACACCAAAAAATAATAATGGGAATCTTAATATAAGAAATTATAGCATTCTAAAAAATCTCAAACATCTTTCATTGCATTTTTCTCGAAACTAAACATTTTTGACTTAGGCTCGTTTAGAACCAAGCCACAGATTTATTGCCAACCATTTTTTACTTTCTTTTACGTAGTAAAGGAATTATTGTGATCGCGAAAAAAGATTCACTCAAATTTGGGTCTAAATTTTGATTTTGCTAACCCCCGAATGAATGTTGAGTCGTTTTTTCGACCTCTCAGCACGTGCATATGTACCTACCAACATATAATCAGCCGAAAAATTATTTTTAACCACTCCGAGTTAATTACGACGAGTTTTCTCGTGACGTCTGTATGTATGTGCGTATGTATGTCGCATAACTCAAAAACTGTATGCCGTAGGAGTTTCTAGTTCAGTATGTAGGCTCTGAGGGGGTCTAGTTGTACACCTCTCCTTGTGGTTGCATTCGAAGGTTCACAAGGGGGTGTTTTACCCCTTTTTTGGGGTAAATCATTGTTAATTTCAATGCGAACTGAAGTGATATGAATTGGCGCGACCACTTGGCGATAGATCGCCAAGCTTTTGGTCGCCAAGTGTTTCACACCAATTGGCGACATATCGCCAAGTTAACTACAAATTGCCAAGTTGGCGACAAATTTGGAGAAAAAAATATTTTTTGAATTTGGGTTCAATTCGGCGCTATTGGCGATATTTTGCGAAAAATCCATTGAATAATGATAAAATTGGCGATATTTAGAAAATTAATTATTGTAAAACATTTTTTTTTTTTTTTTGCATTGTTTCGTGGCAAACTGGGTGCGTAAATATATGAATTGTTATCTTGCTCACTCCAAGCACTATTTTAACACTTAAGGCATCTACTAAGAAATTTACGCGTAAAAGGAAGTAGAGTGTGGGGTCCATATCAGATTTTTACATTTTAATGCAAGTTCTATTATAAAACACTATGTTCTTGCTTTGTGTATACTCTAATTTTTAACCTAAATTTAAAATTTTGACACTTTGGAAACTGTATGTTACTCTCGCTATTTCACGTTGCACCACATTCATCTTCACCATGTACTACTTTACGTGAATTAAACATGTTCTTGCAAAAGCACTGTTCTTTCTTTATCATGATTGGAACATGTCTCTGAGAATCAAATACTAAACTAACAACTCTGAGAATCAAATACAAACTAAAATAGTGAATACGATGAATTTAATATAACAATATTATTTAGCCTACTGCAAGATTAAAAAAAAACATCAGCTTAATGCCACAGATAAAAACGCTTTAAACAAACTAAGGTATCTCTACGTAGTTTAAAATAAAATCACCAAAAAGCGTATGTTTAGAACAGGAAAGGTTTAGAGACTGATTCGAATAAAGCTTAATAGATAACTTTTTTAAATTCAAGTTTGAGGCTCAATTTTTGCATGAATTTACGAATATGGTCAGGAAAAAGTACTTGCATATATTATCATTACATGTCATTCGAAACAGTAAGTTTCTCTGCGTTCGATGAAATTTGTTCTAACTCCCTTACTGACGGCTAAAGTTATTTGTGCTTAAAAGTAGATTTTGTAAATCTTCACTCCATTTCTGACGCAACTTATTTCACTAAAATCATAGATAAAAAGAGAACAAATTGTAACACCAATTTGTCTTCGTATCATTGGAAATAGCCTCTCTTTTTACTCTAGATCTAACCCAACTTACAGCCGAAGATCCAAATTTCTACCTTATTTGGAAAAAAAGTTAAAAACGTTTGACGTAAGAAGTTGGAAAATCTCTCTCATTTAAACTAGTGACATTTACTTAGTTGCATGGAATTGGAGAGAAATTTAAAAGATATCGTCGTTGGCATTATTTTGGCGATTTATTTTCGGCCCCAAACTTGGCCAGAAATCGCTGAATGTCGCCAAGCTTAACGACAATTTGACCTAACATGTTATTAGTATTTCTGACATTTGTAATGAATGGACAGCCCCCTATAAGCCTATTAAATAAAAAATAAAATATGAGAGTGAACTAGAAATTTATAAATGCATCTCTTGCGGGTATAAATAGCGGCCGCATCGATACAGATTAGTTTTAATTGAGTCTCGCTTATTCACTTAGTTGTGCATGTGCTTAGCGGTTCACTGTGTTTAAATTTTATTTTTACTAATTGTTTTCGCGTATTTAGACTCGTCTACACGCTCATAATATCGTGTTAAAAAGTTTACACGCTTTATATACACGAATTTACAAGTATATGAAAATCAAGTTGACTCCTACATTCAAGTATCTAGTGAACGCATGCATAATACGCGTGTATACACGTATATTTTCTTGAACACACGAATATGCTCGTGCATATTCCTTTTACCATTGTAAATCACCCATAACATATAAATATTTCGATTATCTGGAATCATCTTTTTTTCAACTATGACCACTTTACCTCACCCCATGGGGTAAAGTGGCTATAGATACATGGCGAAAAGAAACGGTCATAAGACTACTTAAATATATATTTTTTCCTAATACACGTCATTGTACAATTTTCTTTATCAATGTAATGTAAATTAGGAACCAAAAAATTGATGTGTTTAAAGAATTTTTTATACTTGACCACATAAGTTGTTGTTTGAAACCACATAAGTTGTTTATACTTGACCACATAATATATTGACCACATAAGTTGAAAAACCTCGACTTTTATTACCACTTTAAGAAAACAGACGGACGGACCTTACATTTTTCAACAAGGTACTAAAAACTAAACATGTGAGTTCGTACATGATTTTAAAAAGTACTTGTGTTTAAAAACAAATCGTTTACTTGAAATCAAAATTCACGCTGATTTCTTTTCAGATTTTTTGCAATACATTAAACTACTCGAAACTGTGTTAAGATGTCTTACGTTATTCTCCACTAACCATGGCAGTTCTTCTTACCGCAAATTACCCCAATTACCCTCTTTCTTACGTAATTATTATACAGTTGCGTTTCACAACAGGCACTAATCAGACAAGCGTGCAGGTTGGTAGATATTTATGTATGCATATTGCGACACTTACAAAGGCTGCTTAATATCCTGACCCAAAAAATACTTTACCCCTTAAAACTCTAAAATTGAAAAATATGATAAACTAACTGATGTACCTGGCACCGCACGGTTTTAAATACAACATGCCAAATCCAAGGAAATAAATACTATATGACTTTCAACTAAGCCCAGCAGAATCATATTTCTCAAAGGTATTTTTTGTGACCATGCGGTAGATTAGCTGGGTGAAGGAGAACGTGAAATCATACTTAAATGCGATATTTATTTTATCCGCGTGATTTTCCAAAAAATCACTTTCTATTTTCTAACACTTCTATTTTCTTTTAGCCTCATTAGCGATTATTGGCATAGATTAATATAAAAATCCTAAGAAAGCAATAAGTTTAATACTTACTCCAGAAGAGCCTTGGTTCAAAATTTTCATTGTAATTACTGTCAATATTGTTGTTGCAAGGCAACAAATTTTTACAACAATGGGTTGAAAATTTAATTATTTAATGGGAAAATTACATAAAATGTACTGTTTTCTATAACAACTTTTTAAAACTAACTTTTTTAAAAATCAATTATAGTCTATCCTGATTCCTGTTAATGTAGCTATCTACGGTGCAAAAATGGTAAAAATCGGTCCAGTAGTTTTGAAAATTACCCCGGACATACATACAAAAGTAGTCATTTATGTATTTAGATTGTTATTTCGTTGTTTACTATGTCTAGCGATTGCCCTGAACAATAAGTTACTGTGGAATTTATGTGTTTTGACAGAATTGAAATTTTTGCCCACATTTATACACAGCAAAAAATGAACTGTTGTTTTTACAGTATAATACTGGCAGCCGACTTTCAAATTTAAAACTGTGAAGTGCACAGTAATAATCTGTAAAACTAGCAATTTCCCAGTTTCTTACTGTAAAGTTCGAAATTTTACAGTTTATTTCCGTAAAGTTTAGCTGTATTATACTGTAAAAACAATAGAAAATTACTGGCAGCAGAGGTTGCAGTTCAAAACTGTAAAATGCACTGTAATAAGGTGAAATTACCAATTCTACAGTTTACTCCTGGAGAAGTAACAATTTTGCAGTTTATTGATGTAAATTTAGCAATTTTTAGTTGAATACTATTAATTTAGTAGTATTATACTGCACAAACAGCATTCATATTTAACAATGAATGATAGTCATGCTTGTATAATTCTTCAAAAAATATTTTATAACTATACCAGAGAAATTTAAACAGAATATCAGAAATTTCTCTTAACTTGCATAATTTAAAAAGAAGGAAAAAGAAAAAAAGACTGGAAACATGATGGACAGTAATAAGTAAGGGAAATGATCCAAACAGCATCTGCTTAAAAAACTGGATAAAACTACAATTGCTCTTGAATGGCATCCAGCCAGAAAACATTGTATGCTTTTTCTTCGTAATGCAATTTTGCATGCAGACAACATATGAGTTGCCAGACACGCCCTAGTTTCTATGGACTTAACAGATGGGATATTCTACACGCCATGCACAATGAACAACGAGATCAACTCTTTCTGAAACAGATTTGTTTCTCAACTTTCACAGAATGCTTTGCATAAACGTGCATATTTTTTAGTGCTTAAACAGTAGCTAAAAATAAAGTTTTTTTCTTCTTAAAAAAAGATGGGATGAAGAAGATTGATCTACCTAAGCGCTTTCTGTAATACAATGAAAAAGAATATTCTTAATTATTATATTTAATTACCTCTAAACATTATTTCGCAGTACTTATTTAGTTACAGTACACTTTAACCATTTGGTATAGGAAGGTAACACTTAAAAATAGGATGTTTGGCACTTAGTAAAGCCTGTTCTAGAGATAAACGGATTGTTGGTATTTTTATTGTGGTTCGGCTTTTCTTGTAACGTATGGGTGGTAACTCACTGCAATCCATAATACAGGATCCATAATCCCTTTATACAGGATATCCAGCAGACTCCCTGATTTCAAAATTTCAATGTCTCGAAAACACAAATGACGGTTTTTTTAATGAAACAAACGGTACGTTATTGTGAAAGTCGTGAAATCATGTGCAGAATTTGGAAAAATTAGTTACAAAAAGTGCCAACAGGTGGCACTGGATGCTCTTATTGCACTACAAGTACCTAAAAATAGTGTTTTGAAGGCTAGAGCGATCATCTCTAGCTTTGACACGTGAAAAGAAGCTCAAACTATACTTTTGAACAAGAAGTATCGTTTTTCACAGCAATTTCACAGGTAAGATCACAGTCATACGGAAATCAGGAGAAGCTTCCATACACAGTTTACGTAGAACTGTAGCCTAACATGTGAAATTCCAGTACCATATACACTTGTTGTTCAATAATATAGTTTGTTTAAACCTAATTTAGCCTTCAACGTTAAAAATAATCGCTCCAGCCCTTACAACACTATTTGTAATTACTAGTTTTGCAATTGCAGCGTGATGCGCCACCTGTTGACAACTTTTTAAACTTTTTTTTTCTGCACATGGTTTTTTACAACTTTCATTATAAACGTACCGTTTGTTTCATTACAAATTAATCATTTGTTTCCGAGATATTCAATTTAGAAAAGGAGTCCTTTGCTGGAGGACCTGTGCAAAACGTGGATCCTAAGCTCTCCTTGCATGCTTTTCTATTCATATTAAAAATATAACTAATTTTTATCACTAATAATATCAATAACACAAAGATGAAACAGAACTTGAATGTTATCCGTCAGCTTGTTTAGCGTTATTACATTCTCACATAACTATATGAATTATAAAAAATATGAATAGTTTTTTTCTGTAAGAATAGCATATTTATAAATCATAAGAGGGGCTGGAGCTCCTTTTATTTCAGTTTATAATACTATAACTGATTCCTTTTTGATCTTAAGTTTTTGTTATTAAATCTACCTCGATCTACTTCATTGCTACTGTCTGATGTCTTTTTGCCCCAAAGATCCCTTTATCTGCGTTAAAAAGGAGGTTTCTTGTATCTCTGAAGTACGATTTCAGATTTACTCAAAAACTTAATGGTAAATTCCGTAATGTTATGCTTCTAGCATTAAGTTCGGGGAGTATGGGACAAAGGGAAGTTCTTAAGCTAAAGTATATTCTTTTCAAAACTAAAATATTTAAAATGAAATTTATAAATACAGTGCTTAAAGACAGATCAGAGCAGTGTATACTAGAAATGGTGTTAAACTATTATTTTTTCTCACTTTTTCATTTAAGTTGCATTTCAAAAGTTATAATAATAATAATAATAATAATTAATAAATGAAGAAATAGGTTGTAAACTTTTTACTTTATCTCACAAAATGTGTTATGACTTTTCTCCGTTCCAAATCAAAACTATCTGATAGCCTAGTACAAAATTGACTACGCAAAAGTATTTGCGAATTTCAAATAAAAAATAACTTTCCTAAATTGTTGCACTCTACATATGTTGTGCCTTAAAGTGTTCCCATTCGCTTTATATATTCAAAAATTCAACAAAACTTAGTGTGATGCTGCCCTCTGTTGTAAATGTCCACATTTCGACTACTATAATGGAACATTTTATGCACAGTTTGTGTTTTCCTAACGTAATGTATAGTTTACTTCTGCTGATCGAAGCTCTAAGCGCATGTGGTCCTCTGTTGTATATTTACTGAAACTAATGCGAAGTAAACTTGCAATAATTGCATTTGGTACTCACATTCAATTTCACTTGAATGTTTCATAGTGATAACTAAAATGCATCGTTTCGAAATAACATTGAATTTATCAATAAACTTTTGAAATTTGTTAAAATTATCTCGCATGATCTTATGTATTCCACATTTATTATTTTATCTGAAATCTTTCTCTACTAATAATAAAGCTGAAGGTGGGTCTGTCTTTCCCATCTTTCTGTTACGTGTAGCGCCAAAACAGTTCAGTCGATTTTCATAAAATTTAGCACAAAATTAGTTTAAAGCATGAGGGTGTGCACTTCGAAGCATTGCTTCGAAAATTGTTTATCTTTCTTTTTCTATTCTAATTCTGAGCTCATTTCTCACACAATTTCGATAAAATTGGGAAGAAATATTTCATTCACATTTTCAAGTCTTATGTCATTTTTTTTTAAATTCAGATGCCATCAGCTTCGACATACATGAGGACTACGTACTATGCGCCTTGCTTCCCGACAAGCACAGGACAGATTTAAAGCATATAGAGGTTGAAATAACATTCATGGGCAAGGCGTGACTCGAACCCGCGACCACTTGCTTAAGAGGAGAATACTTTACCTCTAGGTCACCGTGGTCCCTTATGTAATTCAAAAGCTTAAAACTTTCTGCTAAAAATAATACCAGTTCGAAGTCTCTACGAGCGTTAGAAGAGCTGTAATAATTGTTTTTAGAATGCCGGAATTCAAGGCTTGCCCTTGAGCAAGCCAAACGATTTTAAATCATTAAGCTCGAGAATAAAATTTGAAAATAAAGATGAAATGAATTATTTAATCAGCAGAAATTAACTGTTCGTGTTGCTTCCATGGTTACGTTTTTGTACCTTTTATGTGTTTCGTTCTTTTTCTCTTAATAAATTTTGAAATTTGTTTGCTTGTTTAGCTATCCAAACTCCAAGCCGTATTAAGATAATGAGTTAAATAAAATATTATAAGGGCCATGCTCCACATCAGCGTAAAACGCGACCGAAACTGAAGGCAGAAACCGAAAATCCGGGTACTTTCCATAGGAACACCATTGAATCCATTTTACGCTTCTGCCTATTTTTTCTGCTTTACGTCGATGTGGAGCATGGCCCTAACTGTTGAAAAAAAAATCGTCTGCTTGTATTTCCTCATTTTTAAGGAATTGAAACTCGGTAATTTATAAAAAAATATCGTATAAATTTTGGTGTTTCAACGTGCTTTCCAAAATGTTTCATTTAAGAAAATGTATTATTTTGTTTTTAAGCTAAAAACTTCCTTCTTTTAAACTTTGGTAAGATTTCCGTTAGTTACTGAAAGCAACAAAATTGTTCTTATTTGCTCTCTTGTCTTATTTGTCTATCATACTTTTAAGGAATTATAGTTGAATTATAACTAAAATTGAGTATTCTTTTTGTGACATCAATTTATTACCGAATGACCTTTTAATTTTATACCACGGGCAAAGCCGTGCGGATACCGCTAATAGTTAATATTTATCAGAAAAAAATCTCATGGCGGTTATTCCAATAATAATAATGAACTAGCTGCCAGGGCAGCTAGATTAGCTTCCTGCGGCATGTTGATGCATAACGTCTCCCCTCTCTAACTTTTACCTCATTCTGAAGTTATATTATTTGATATAATTTAATGTTCATTCGATTTCAAGACATACCACGCACGTGGCCCGGCGTTGCACGGGCACTTCGTGCCTTGAAAGTGGTGAAGAAAATTTCAAGAAAGTACTCCCCACCAAGGCGGCTCGCTAACAGACGCTTCACGCCTTTACTTTTTTCCTGTATAAAAAAATCATTCGAATTATTGAGATGCTTCGCGCTTTCAAGATGGTGAGGAGAGTTTCAGTAAGTTCAGCTCGCTCAAAGAAAAAAAGCAGACATAGACACTCAGTTTTTAATATAAGTAGATGGCTTTTCAACAAATGAATGTTTCAAAATATTACAAGTAGCTAGCGATAAAAATTCTACGTAAGTGGCCCGCTTGCATTTAAGCATACCGTACTCGATTTTGGACATGCGAAAAGATTCGCGCTATTATTGGTCGAATCGACTTATCGATAGATCTCCTTTCGACGCCAAAACGAAGGCAATACTATTCTGAGATACAGCCTGTATGAATTCGCACAGGTCTCCATAAAAATAAAAGACGAATATTTACTTAAAAATTACATAATTTCGTGGTAGAAAATGGTAAAAGCATTTTTATACCATTATCATTTAGACTACTTTAATGTGCATTAAATCTTTTTGTGTATACGTTACACTTTTTTTTTATTGGTGCTAAAATATTGGAAAATATAATTGAATCAATTATAAAATATATTATTTTGCAAAGGGAGGGGCTGTTATACATCAGTAAAGCTTTTAACAAGGTAATAAAAATTTGGAAATTATTACTGTTGATTTCTGTAAGTCCGTTGAATTTAATGTTACTTTCGAGCTTGTGAATTTAATAGAATATAAATATTCCATTTCGTTTCGTTTCCTATTCTGGTAAATCGCTAGTGTTCTATCTGTAAATAACTTTGGGGTATATAAACACATAATTTGTTCTTCTGCTTGTCTTGCATTCTTTTTGCTCCATGAATGTTTGATGTAACTGAAAATTAAGACAGGGGAAAAAAATCATACTTTAAGGTAGCACTAAGTACTCAACAATAAACTTTTTTTTTTTTCATTTAGACGACATGTTAAACGATATCCAAAAAATATGGTTTTTAAGGGGACTAAATCATTTAATTTCTTTATTTAAAATTTATGTACCTTGTCCCCACGAGATACTTCATCAGGGCCAGTAATCAGGAAATTTTCTTCATTAATTATTTGTCGGATAATCACTACAAACGTTTAATAGAAATTCCTGTTTAAAGAAAATGTATATGAACATTTTTAACTGTCTAATGATCAATAATTCTTGAACTGATTAAACAGATGCTAATACATGTACATTGTACACATATCGCATTAAGAGTAGCAATAAAAGAATATCTATCCCTAAACCTCAAACACTGTAGTAAAAATTTAATTTCTCCCTTTTACTCAAAAATAAATTTCTAAGATACTATCTTATTTGTAAAAAATATCAAAAATGTGTAAAAATATAAAGTGTAGTATTTTTGCAGCACTTTCAAAACTGTTTTAGAAGGGCGCGAATATTCATTTTTCCTATTATTCATGAACAGTAGTAATCCAATACATTTGGAGCACTGGTTTTAAGTTTAAAAAAAAAATTGCATTTCCATAAATTGTTTTCCGTGTTTACATATAGATGGCACTACTCCGTGTTTTGAGATGAATTTGCATAGAAGTTATTTATGTTTGTTTTGGAAATAAAACACTTTTTAGCTTGATTCTAACAATTCTAAATGTTTATTTATTTTACGATGTCAAGACAGTTAATACCTATTCTTCCCCCCCCCCCCCTCTTTCCTAGCACGACGTTTACACTCTGTTCTGACATTTTTCTTTCACTTCCCGTACTTTCCGAACCTATGGGCGGCGTTAGGCGATTGATTGACACGCAATCGACCAATGATGGCGCGTATCTTTTCGCATGTCCAAAATCGAGTACGGTATGCTTAAATGCGGCCCGCTTATGAGTTTCGTGTTTGATTTAGTTGGGCCTTCATTCAAAATTCTCATTATCATTGTTACACTGTTTCATAGCAACGACGGTTTGCAAGAATGAATTTCATATTTAATCATTTATTAGGCTTAATCGCTATAAATTTGACTACTTATTAATTAATATCTTCGCTAATTAAAATCGTATAAATATATAGATTGAAACTAATGAAGCCTGAAAAATTACCTCTCTATCGGTACCTGGTTCGACTTTCAGTTCATTGGCGTTCAGGAGAAAGAAGCGTGACATAGAAAGATAGAAAGATAGTTAGAAAGATACTCAGTTTTTAATATAAGTAGATTTCAATTGGATGTATCGCAGTTGCAAAAAGGTGTAGGGTATTCCCTTCACTAAAACAGCTTAGTTTTTCTTAATATTTCCAATCCTAGTATCGTAGCATAAGTGCTTTATATTACTTTGAAAAAAAATGCTGTACATTACTTTAATAAAAAAAAAAACATGGTGAAATTTCCGGCTGCACCATGCTTCTTACACTAAACCATTATTTACCAACTATATATATACGTTAAAACTGAAATCATAAATGGAAAATTGCAAGTATAATAGTTTTAGTAAAATCGCACCTTTGTTTTGGTTTTAAGCTCAAACTTATTTCTTTCATTTTATTTTTTCAATGAGGGGGTTTTGGTTTTGGGATTAATATGTATGCATCAATGTCACGAAATCGAATAAATTTCGTGAAACTTCCTTTTTTTTTCTTCCCCTTAAATTGGAGCTCTTTAAGATGATTTTCAAGTTGAATTCAAAGTTTGAGACGGGCTCTTATCCGGGAACCGACAGTAAATTCGTTGGTGTACATCTTCAAACAACTTAGCCCACCAGTTGATTAATGTTTATCGATCAAAAATGTGGTTATAAAAGTTTAACTAAAACTAAATAAATATTTCGAACTTTCACAACATAAATATATTTAATGTGCCCTAATTATTCTGCATCAGTTCAAGCATCACCCGCTATCAAATGGAAGATAATCCACCAATCAGCATTCCATTATACCTCTGCTCTCACCTTCATTATGAAATCCGATTTAAATGATTGCAGCTGCGTAATTTGGACATTGAATGCAATAGCTTGTAGCAGTCAGACTGTCATTCACATTCCGTGGCACCAATCTACTCTAATGTTATGAAATATAGATTGAGTGATCGGTACGGTCAATGCTTACAATTGTACCTCAAATTCATGCGCATCCAGCATAATGCCTTTATTAACATATCAGTATATATAATACCATCCTGTATTAACCTTTTAAGAAGCGGTTTGCCCGTCCGGTGTACGTGCTACCCGAAATTGGTCTCATCTGGTTTGCCCGTACGGCGTACGGGCATCGATATTTTATGATTTCCTTTTCTGGTTTGCCCGAATTTTTCATTATTGAAAGATACTATTTAGTAGTATTATTTTTCAACAGATGGTGTGACTTGTTGCATGTAAATGAAATGCTTTTCATCCGGGTTTTTCTATGTAGCGGGAGAGCGGGAACTTTTTGTTCTACTGTATGCCGTGCTTGTGAATATTATGGAAATTATGGATGAAATAGACGACGAAAATACTTTTTTGTTACATGATGAACTACATTCTGACACAGATACACATATATTTCTTCTAATTATTTGGATTATTATGTGAGGTAAGACTTTGCATTACACCATGCTTCAAATTGTACCATACACAAAAAGACTTCTGAACTGTTTGGAAAATTGTAAACTTCAAAATTCATAGTAAGTGTGAGAGAAATTTTTGCATAATTTGTAAACCATTCTTTACTGCATGCAGAATGTACTTGAAAAAAGCAAACATTTAGGGATTTTGTGACCAAAATTGTAAAATAAAAAATGTTGCAAAAGCATTAAAAACGAAAAAAAAATTTAAAAAATCTTAATATTCTTATTCTGTTAAGTATGGTACTTAACTATATGCAAAAAAAATATGCCTTTTTTGGAAGCATTTCGAGTAAAATAATTGACCGCTTAAAGGGTTAAGCGTTAGGGAAAAAATATCCTACGACAATCTACAAAGTTACATGTCATTCTGTATTCATCAAACTTTAGTAGAAGTTACTGTTCTATATTAATATTAGTATACTAATATATTACATATTAATTTTTCGAAGACTTACATATTTAATAACTATCTAAGCTCGTTGCGAAGTCTTCGTGTTTAACAGCGGAGGTTTTTTTGGGGGGGGGGGGTGAAGGGGGGGATTTAAAGTGTAGTTTTACAAAAAAGAAAAATCAAACCGGGATTTTTTCTTTAACTTTATGAAGACAACGAGTGCAAAATCTTAAACATTTTGTTTTATTTTAGCAACAATAGAATGTAGGTATTTATCCTACAATGAGTACATTATGTGGAAACGTGTATCACAATTCTGCTGATAAACACTTTGGACCATGAGATTCGAACTTACGATCTTCGTATCGTTAGTACGAAGTACGTTGCTCAAGCCAACTAAACCAAGGACGGCAATTGAAAGTATCGCATTTGCAAGGACCCTTACGATCATAGGGTGCCGAAAGTGATTCAAGAATGCACATGATAAATGTTTTGTACAGTTCTGTGATAGACACGGGGTCCCCAAAAATGCAATGCAATGGATTCCGAAAACGGTCAATGCGCTAGTGTTCGCGTTTCTATTCTGACCTGTTTTGAAATCGACTATATCTGTGGCTTGGTTCTAAAAGGGCCTAAGTCAAAAATGTTAGTTTCGAGAAAAAGGTTTCGAGATGAAAGATATTTGAGATTTTTTAGAATGCTAAAATTTTTCTATATTAAGATTCCCATCATTATTTTTTTGGTATTTGTTTATTGTTAGTGCAAAGAAACATTATTTTACCATATGATTTTTTTATATATTATATTATATATTATATAAATATATAATATATATATTATTATATATTATATAGACATTGGCCTTTGTAGAATTAGAGTTTTACTAAATTGGAAACTTTTGATGTAAATAACACAGAATGTGAAAAAAATGACATTGGCCCTTTTAGAACCAAGCCACAGATATATTCTTCTTCTTTTATTTTAAGTTAGTATGACGTAGCGATTACAAAACATTTTTTTCAAATGAAAACTTTATGTTTATAGCAATTAGCAAATCACCCTTTCGTTGACTTAAAAAAAAAAAAAAACAATTTGAATAATTCCTATATGAAAGCAATTTGAATTCTGAAATTTATTTGAATATTTGAATTAATGTTTCTTGCAGACAAATAACAGTGGCAGCGTAGCGTGCTCGATTGCATTGCCTCCCAAAAAGTTGGGACGTTGTCAGCAAACTTACGATTGCGAGATTTTATTAGGAAATCAAAGAAAGGAAAATGATTGAAAAAAACCTATTACGATAAAGGCTAACTAGTGCTAAATGCTACGCAAATATTAGCACTTCATAGACATGTCAGGAGTAAAAGAAAACCGGACTCGTAGATTGATGGTTTTAAGTTAATTTCAACTGAGGGGAGAAAATTAAATACCTGAAGGACGAAAGTGATTTCTAAGTGAAACAAGTTGGCTAAGCATTTTTTTTTTGAAGAGGGGGGGGGATGAAAGCATTTTTTTTTTTTAATTGAGTAATTTTGGGTGCGAAAAAAAATCATTAAAAAACTCAAACAACGAATTTTTTTGTTGAATTCTAAAGCTTTTCTGAAAATATTTATTGAATTGCAGTAAAAAATAATAAGCACTTATTTTATTATTCAGTGAGTTTTTTTAACTTTTTACTTTGAGAAATGGAAATTAGCCTTAAGGAAAAGTTTCATCTGCAAAACCAACATAAGAGATAAGTGCTTTGTTTGACACAATGTCAAAGTTTATCCCATTTGCACTACGTATCGCTTAAACGAAGAATGTAAAAACGCTTTAAATCAAATTAAGGATGGCAATCCATAAAACAAATGTGAGAATTGTTGATAGGCATAGTTTAAATTAAATTTAATATCAAAGGATACATACAGGTAGTGATCAAAATAATGGAAACACTTGAGATTCATAAGAAAAATCTACCGTTCATCGCAAATAAGCAATCAATTGTTCTGTAACTTTAGTAATACAAAATATAGACTTCAGCGGACATTTCCACATTGAAATTAAATCACCCATGCATTCGGGGGACGACAAGAAGGGGGGTCGGAAGAAAAACCGCTTTTTGACCATAACTCTTCGAAAATAGCTTGGAATAAGCTGTCAATTTCAGCAATTAATTTGCATACTATGTATAATTACTGTACAAATTTTTATAAACGTACCACTTATACTTCCGAAGATATGAAACATTTTTTAAAAAACGGCAATTTTGTTTGAAGGTTTTTTGCTCATAACACACAGAGTTTTTGATCAAACCTTATCAAAACTTTAAGAAAGATGACAAAATACAAGAGAAAGAACATACTAAAACGGCAAATAAAAATATTAAAAATTCGATGAGATATGAACGTTAAAAGGAAATAATTTTTCACGGCGCATGCGTGAACGACAGAAATTTATAACTACAAAAATATTGTAGCCTGGTTTATACTGCATCTTATAGAAAAAGTTCCAGTTGAATATCGTAAAAATTGAAAAAGATATCAGCGATCTAGTGAGCTGTAATTCATTCATTCACAGACAATACATAAATGGTGGGGGTTGTCCACAAATAGTGTGGTGATAATCGAGCATTTTTTTCAATGTTTAATTGTACACAGTTTTAAAATTTATATTCGGCATAGAAGTCACATTTCGCCTATTCGGCCAAAAAGACCTTACACGTAGGTGGCCAAAAGTATCCGAACACCCTCTGAAACGTTGGTTTTGAACGATGACGCAATCGCCTTTAATTTAAAAATA
Source organism: Uloborus plumipes (assembly GCA_038373865.1). NCBI lineage: Eukaryota > Metazoa > Arthropoda > Arachnida > Araneae > Uloboridae > Uloborus > Uloborus plumipes. The sequence goes on from JAXGGA010013494.1 coordinate 34,546, forward strand.
GCTCTTTGAGGACAGGCCCTCACTACTTATGTATTGTCTGCGAATGAATGAAATACAGCTTACTAGATCGCTGATATCTTTTTCAATTTTCATGATATTCAACTGGAACTTTTTTTATAAGATGCAGTATAAATCAGGGTACAATATTTTTGTAGTTATACATTTCTGTCGTTCGCGCATGCGCCGTGAAAAATTATTTCCTTTTAACATTCATATCTCATTGAATTTTTAATATTTTTATTTACCGTTTTAGTATGTTCTTTCTCTTGTATTTTGTCATCTTTTCTAAAGTTTTTATAAGGTTTGATCAAAAACTCTGCGTGTTATGAGCAAAAACCCTTCAAAAAATATTGCCGTTTTTTAAAAAATGTTTCATATCTTCGGAAGTATAAGTAGTACGTTCATAAAAATTTGTACAGTAATTATACATAGTATGCTAATTAATTGCTGAAATTGACAGCTTATTCCGAGCTATTTTCGAAGAGTTATGGTCAAAAAG